>APFE031501932.1:0-70020 GCA_000404065.3 Pinus taeda | reverse complement strand
TGGGTATATTTTCTTCGCATATTCTCTGTTCGGTATTACTTTGCAGGTTAAGAAGCATAACAAGTGGTATCAGAGCACTTTCCAGGGCTCGGTGGGATCTCCAAATTTTAGCAATTTTTTTTTTGGCTAGAGATGTGTTCAGGCGTCTTTAAACCATGGGATCTGTCGTTAAGCGCATAAACTTGCGGATTTGGGGAGGCATGCACGCAGGAAATACAAGAGGTGGTCACGTCCGTTGGACTCCCTTGTAACCCCTGTGGGTACCCCTTCGAGTAGTAGCGCATTAGACAGAACCGCGCACGGACTGTCTTCCACGTACCCTCTAGGTATATCGGAAGCCCTATAGGCTCCCTGAAAACCTCGCCATAGATAAACCAGCGACCATCTTGCGGCTACAGTACACCGAGAACAGCACTCGGAGAGATTACTCGCCCGTACGATAGGGTAGTCGGGTGGTACGGCTAAGGGTACGGTCGACCCTCCTTAGTTAGAGCCCTGAAACATTGGGCCGAGTACTACTGCCAGACCATTATGTATATTGCGATCTGTAGCACCTGACACTCCTCAAGACCCTAGTTTCCTTTTTACTCATCATCTCTTCCAGATCCGCTTGAGCAAAGGAGTGCAACAGCAGCAGACATCGGTCCCAATCAGCCAGTTCCGATCTATTAGATTCATCAGATCTGCCAAAGCAGTCAGTTCAGCCGTCCAACACTACCCGATCCGCCATTCAGATCTCTTAGATCCACCAGACCAGAAGCGTTATGAAGGGTTCCTATACCAGGGTATAATTGTTGCAGGACTTTTGGCCGCATTGACATTTTGAGGATTTGGCGATTGCAGTATTGATCAAGGAGTAAAAAAAAAAAAATCTGAGATCTTCCGAGACGCTTATTGGTGATATAGCCCATTAAAATCAGGACGACGAGCTGAGCATGGTGGTACCATTCAATTAATTGGGAAAAAAAATTTAGCGGTCCCAATTTTTCATCAGGTCGGTGTATGGTAGCAACTAGAGCTCAAGCGATGGCCAATGAAAGGATGGACAAACTGGAAGAAACTATGAATGAAATCCAAACTCAGCTTAGCAGACTAGATCTGGATAGAATCAACATAGAGCTTCGCGGAGTAAGTATCCAGCTACAGAAATTGCAGGGAAAAGGCAAGGAGGATCTTATGTCAAACGGAAAGGAGCAAGCCCACGAGGAGGGGTATAATGGCCATGAAGGCATTTACGATGAATCTAGCCACTCTCCTCACGTCTAGCACACCCATCCACCACCCAGTCAGTGACCTCCTAAGTTGGATATGCATAAATTTGACGGTTCTCACGCGTCCGCATGGCTAGCACAAATGGACCAGTATTTCAAATTTAATCATTTCCTAGATGATGCGACTAAGCTTATGTTGGGGAGCATGTACTTCGACAATGAACGGTGGCAATGGTGGGAATGGAATCAACGTTGCAATGGATATTTTAGGACTTGGACCCAATTTACCAAAGCTCTTCGAGATCGCTTTGAACAAGAAGACTCTTATTTGGGTCGACTCACTAAGCTCCGACAGACTGGTACAGTGGAGGAATATATTAATGCTTTTGAAACCTTAGCTTTCCGCACTAAGGGTCTCACAGATGAGTTCTACACGGAATGTTTTATTAGAGGTCTTAAAGAAGCCATCAAAGCTCAAGTTCTACTTCACCACACTCCCACGTGGACGGAGGCTTGCCAAGTAGCTCGTAAGGTGGAACATGCATTAGCAGCCCAATACAGTCACCAAAATTTCCCCGCTAAAGGTCATTCCCCACAGGTGCAGAACACGACTCAAACACTTAAGGTCCAAAAGGTGTCCCCTGCGGAAATGGCCCAAAGAAGGAAGCAAGGACTATGTACTACTGTGATGAAAAATACTCCCCAGGTCATAAATGTAAGGAGCCCAAATTCTTTCAAATAGATGCCATTGACTACAACTCAACAGAGGAAGATCCTCTACTTGAGGAACATGAGCCGCTAGAGGACGACAACCAACAAGACAATGTCTCTGACAAACCTGTTATTTCGTTGCATGCCTTGGCAGGGATTTCTTCCCCTCAAACGCTCAAAATCAGAGGGTTTATTAAACATCACCTAGTAGTAGTCTTGATTGATAGTGGAAGTACACATAATTTCATCCATCAAAAAGTCGCAGAAACAGTGCATTGCTTTGTACGAGTAGTTTCTAACTTCCAAGTTCAAATTAGATGGGGGCACAATGAAATGTGAAGGCCGTTGTGAAAATTTCAAACTTCAAATGGGGGATTATCAGTTGAAAACCCACATGTTTGCCATACACATGGGGGGTTGTGACATTGTCCTCAGCGCTGACTGGCTTCGCACTCTTGGGCCAATCACAATGGATTTCCAGGAGTTGTATATGAGTTTTAAGCAAAACAACCACACACATACCCTCCGAGGACTCCAGGCGGGAGCCCCCTCTATCATAAGCTCACATAGGATGGAAAAACTGTTAAAAAAGGGCAATCATGGAGTGGTAGCTAGATTTAATGCCATCCAGGGAGTCGAAACCAAGCAGTCGCCACTTCATCCTGAGATGCAACAGATTTTAAACAACCATCTGCCGGTCTTTGACAAGCCTTAAGGGCTTCCACCCTCGCGAGGGGAACATGATCATAGCATCACCTTGGTTCCAGGGGCCCAAACCCCAAATGTGCGCCCATACAGATATCCGTTCACCCAAAAGAATGGAATAGAAAAAATCATCAAGGAACTTTTGGATGCAGGGGTCATTCGTCCCAGCATCAGTCCTTATTCATCCCCAGTGGTTATGGTGCTCAGAAAAGATGGGGAGTGGCGGATGTGTCCTGACTTCGGGGCCCTCAATAAGCTGACAGTCAAAGATAAATTTCCCATCCCGGTGGTTGATGATTTGCTGGATGAACTCAATGGGGCTCAATTTTTCACGAAGTTGGATCTTCGCTCATGTTACCACTAGATCCGCATGAAGGAAGTTGACATACCCAAGACTGCTTTCAGAACTCATGAAGGCCACTATGAATTCCTAGTCATGCCATTTGGTCTTTGTAATGCCCCCTCTACTTTTCAGAGCCTTATGAACCACATTCTCAAACGATATCTCAGGAAATTTGTCCTTGTCTTCTTCGATGACATCCTCATCTATAGTTGCACTTGGGCAGCGCATCATCAGCATGTAGATCTACTCTTGCAACTACTCCACAAGAAGAAATTATTCGTGAAGATGTCCAAGTGTTCATTTGGCATGGCAGAGGTAGAGTATTTGGGCCACATTGTGGGGCGTGAGGGTGTCAAGGTGGACCCAAAAAAGATCCAAGCAATGCAGGAATGGCCTCAACCTAAGACCTTGAAGAGCTTACGAGGATTTTTGGGTCTCACAGTCTATTATCGTAAATTTGTCTGCAACTATGGTCACATAGCGAAGCCCCTCACCCAACTCCTAAAGAAAAATTCTTTCTTCTGGAATGAGGAAGCACAACAGGCCTTTACAACTCAAAAAAATGCCATGTGTTCCACTCCAGTTTTAGCACTACCTGACTTCGCCAAATCTTTCGTCATTGAATGTGATGCTTCAGGGATAGGTATTGGGGCAGTTTTAATGTAGGAAGGGAGACCGTTGGCCTTCACAAGCCAACAACTCAGTGGGAAGAATCAGGGCCAATCTACATACGAGAAGGAAATGATGGCCATCTTACATGCAGTCAACACCTGGCGACCTTATTTATTGGGGCGACATTTCCAAATCCACACAGATCATCACAGTCTTAAATATTTTTTGGAGCAATGCCTATCCTCCCCACAACAAAATAAATGGCTAGCCAAAATGCTGGATATGATTATGAGATCATTTACAAGAAAGGGAAAGACAATAGTGTAGCAGATGCATTATCTCGCCAATTTGAGGAGGAAAGTACCCTGTTAGCTATTTCCCTCCCCATTCCAGAATGGATTGAAGAAGCTCGCAAAGAATGGTTTTCACACCCAGGGCTCTCCCAACTCATTTCTCAATTGCAGGCAGATCTAAATTCCAACAAGGGCTACTCGTGGCAGGAGGATATTCTTTGCTACAAGGACAAAGTCGTAATATCACCAGCATCCACCTTCAAAAGTCGCATTTTGGCAGAAATGCACTCATCTCCCATTGCAGGACATTCGGGCTTTCAGAAGACGTATGCTTGCATCAGAAGATCATTTTTCTGGACAGGCATGAAAAAGGACATCCTTACCTTCGTAACCGAATGCGATGTCTGTCAACGCCACAAAGGGGAAACCCTCAACACACCTAGCACATTACAACCATTGCCCATTCCGGCATCAATTTGGACGGAAGTTTCTATGGATTTCATTACATCTCTTCCAAAATCAGGGAACAAGTCAGTCATCATGGTGGTTGTGGACCGATTGTCGAAGTATGCTCATTTCTACGCTCTTCCCCACACGTTTACACCAACCTTGGTTGCTCAAACTTTCATGGATCAGATCTTCAAATTGCATGGCATGCCCATTTCTATTGTGTCCGACCGCAACCCGATGTTCACCAGCAATTTTTGGCAGGAACTCTTCAGAATCCAAGGCACTCAACTAAAACTCAGTACTTCCTACCATCCGCAAACAGATGGTCAAACTGAAGCCGTCAACAAATGTCTAGAAACCTACTTTAGGTGTTTTACTTCAGAAAAACAACACCTTTGGGTAAGTGGCTACCTCTGGCAGAATGGTGGTATAACACCAACTATCATGCCACCACCAAAATGACTCCCTATGAAGCAGTATATGGTCAAATCCCGCCTTCACCTACTTCATATCTGAAGGGATGCTCAAAACTCCAAGTAGTGGATCAACTCCTACAACACCGCGCAACTATGCTCGCCCATCTTCGAGAGAATCTTCATCAAGCTTAGAATCACATGAAGCAACAGGTAGACCAGCATCGCTCAGAGCGCCACTTTCAAGAAGGGGATCAGGTCTTTTTACGGCTCCAACCATATAAGCAAACATCACTCAAAGACAAGGGATGTCAGAAACTCTCTCCCAAATTCTATGGACCCTATCAAGTACTTCAACGCATTGGAGAAGTGGCCTACAAGTTGGCCTTGCCACCTACTGCAAAAATCCATCCAGTTTTTCATGTCTCATGCCTCAAGAAAGTGATTGGGAACAATTGCAGAATTCAGACTAGTCTCCCGGAAGTGGACGAAGAAGGATCCATCTGGCTTCAACCGGAACAGGTCCTCGACACACGAGTCAAGCAAATGCGCGGCTGCATGATTAAGGAAGTCCTCGTCAAATCGAAAGACACCTCTCCAGAAGATGCAACTTGGGAACCAACCACTATTCAGCAGCAGTTTCCACAGCTTCAGACTTGAGGACAAGGCTAGTCTTAAGGGGGTGGGCATGTTAGGGTCCCACCCTAACCCCCTTATCTATGTAATGGGACCATGTCATAGTCAAGATTCAATAAAGCCCATATTAATAATGGTAAGTGGTTAATCCGCAATTAATAATGGAACCATAGTTAGTTGCAAAGGGGTCGTAGTATTAGATATATGGTATTAATAATACACGGTATTGGTCTGTGATATTGTACGTAGGAGTCATATATAAAGGATAGAAAATCCCTGCTAGGAGCATCGTGTCTTATTTTGTAATCAAGATCTACTCTATTGGAGGTTGCCCCCTCGAAGAGGCAAATGAACATTACTCTTTGAATAATAAATTCATTACTATTTTGTGTTCTGGGTATCTTTTCTTCGCATATTCTGGGTCTCTTTTCTTCGCATATTCTGTATTTGGGTATCATTTGCAGGTTAAGAGCATAACACAAAATGGTCTGAGTTCTAGTTGGTACTTCTTACTGGGGAGATACCCTAACATGTTGGCAAGTCCATCACCATCAACAACATCAAATACATAAAATCATGATTGAATATTTCATTATAAAGGCCGAACCTAGTTATGTATTCCAATACTGCCTCTTAACTAGGGAGGTATTCATAATACATACAAGGTAGTTGGACATTCTCAATCTGAATAATTCTCATAAGAAGAGTTGGATTGGTAAGTCATCTATTTGCATCATATCAACCATCATTGTCATAAAGAAAGGCCTTCACTAACAACTCTATTGATACACAAGTTGAGAGGAAAATGTTGGTGAGACTAATGATTTATAGACACCATCATCATTGTCTCTCAAGGAAAATACCCCACCCATGTGTTCACGGGTCATGTCCTTCTAGGACAATTCCTATCTTGGAGTACCACATCCTCAAGGAATTTCCTCTATGACTACTCTTATCTTAGATTCCCTACCTCATCCTAAAAAATTATCAGATGTCAAATGCTTACTCAATCCTCCATTCTTTCTTCATGAAGTGAATACAAGAATGATGTTTCTATCTCCCTCTCAACTAGTGAAGATATACCCATTCCTATAAAAGGAATGTACCCAATCTCCCTCTTATCCAGGGACGTGTCCAAGTTCACTCTTAACTAGGGACTTATTTCCAACAACAACTTTCTGCCTTTTAGGTGGAGATTATGGTACCTTCATCTCCTTGTAAATCTCCTCCTTTTGATGTCATGAATTTATTCTTCATAATTATGGAGCCTTCACTTTTTAGGGCATCAACAATCCATCACTTTCCTTCATGAACCATGTCAGTCATGTCATATTCATCAGAAAGTGATCTTCTAGTCCACATCTGTATTTCCTTCATACAACTACCTCTTACATGTCATGTTTCCTTCAGGATCTTCTATCCCACCACATGAGTGCTAGTTGTAGGTGACATATACAACTTTCTTGGGTAGCCCTGTATTAACCCATCCAAATGTTGTTAAAAAAAAACATGAACATCAAGTCAAAATTACCTTTAGTCATGCCTTTCACCATGACATTTGTTTTCTTGTGACATCAACATCCAAAACATTTATTTCCACATCTCTAAGATATTCAATATCAAGGATCTCCTTCCTTTCTAGACTTTATCAGAGTATTCATACCTTTTCCATGGAGATATCCTAGACAATTTTTTTGGTCATTGAATGTTGAATATTTTCTCTTATCTTATCTGTCTATAGTTGCATCTCTCACAAACTCTTCTTTCTTTCTTCACATATTTCTCTTTAGGAACTTCCATTCATAGTTCCTTCATCGTTGTTAACCACCTCATATTCCATATGAGGACATATTATGTTGATTTTATGTTGTCAATATGTGAATTATGACTTCATGCAACTTTCTGAAGGAAGAGATCCCTCTTCTTTGATCATTCTCATGAGGTAGAGTATTTACCCACACTATCTACAACTATATAATGACATGAATTAATCTGTCAAATACACACATAAATATTTTCTCATTTTGGTCATCTAGACTTCCTTTTGCAACTTCCTTTCCTTCATTTAAAGTACTTCAACCATTTTTACATGTTGGATTCCTTATGTTATCATACCATACAGGGTGGAATTCTCATCGAAACACTTGCTTCTTCCAAGAGAGGTGAACATTCTAATGAAGAATCCCTCAGAGGATCTTGATTATCCTCATCGTACAAAATGCTCATTCCTGATGATGATGCATGATGAACTCTTTTTATCCTCTACGTGAATTTATTCTACCCATAAGTAATATTTATGCTTTCAATGAGGTTACCAAGAGCTACTTCCTTTCTATCGTGACTTCTATAACCATGTATACTTCTACTTAATCTATCCTTTCAAGCCTCTACAATGATGTCATGAGCTCTTTTTAATTTTATGCTTCTATATGATGTTACCTCCTAATGCATCCTATTGTACTAGAAATTCTTCCATATTTCACAAAAATGGAAAAGAACATAGTGAAGGAGATTATCTCAGTCATAATAGATATCCTTCACTTCCTCCTTCTTTGATTTCTTCTTTTTAGCTTCTTCCACTTCTTCTATGACACGGGCTTGATACCTTCCTCTTTTGTTGTTGTCCTTCTTGATTTTAGGACAAGTTCTCTTGTAGTGCCCATATTCATGAAAACCATAACATTGGATATTTGACATATTGATCTTCTTCTTTTTCCAAACTTTTCCTTTTCTCTTGGACATAGTAGCAAATGCTTGAACTTTGATGTTACAGAATGACCAAAGTTCATTGAATGGGGTGGATTCCTTCTTTCCATATACGTTTGATATGAAATTACTCCATTCATCAAGTATTGCATTGAGCACTACGGTGGTAATTTCTTTATCAAACATCATTTCCCTTGACTCTTGGAGTTTGTCTCATATTTCTGACACCCTCGTAAAGTATGAGGTTATGTCTTCTTCATTTGATGCCTTCATCTTGTAGAGCTTGGTTCTCAATGATATCACTTCTCCTACAGTTCTTATGGAGAAAAATTATACCAGTGTGTCATAGATGTCTTTTGACTTCTCCAATTTTGCTACATAATGGATGAGAGAATGCTTGATTGATTCTATAAATATTTTTAAGGCCTTATTTCCCCCTTCATATAATCACTAGATCTTGAACTTGTTCCTTTGATGATTCGACAATTTAACCCTTAACATGTCCAATCAATTCATTTTCTATGAGGATCAAATCTGTCCTCTTCTTCCATGCAAGAAAGTTTGATGACCCAACCAATTTTTTTCTTTCCTTGCAAAATGAAGTCATTTTTTATGGCATATTCAAACATAAATTTAGAGGCACTTACTTTTCAAGTGAAGATACTCCTAGATGATGAAATATTCAACTTTATTCTTTTGTTGATGATGTTGATAATAGAATATGTCTTCTTGATGAAGATGTCTTCCTTCAAGTATCCTTTGAAAGTGATCCTTGACTCAAAGGGTGGGAGATCACCTTGATTCCTTGATGACGATGGCAATGCTTCTTCCTACTTCCCTTGAATGTAGAGACTTCAATATGCCTCAATGTGTGGCCCTCATTTGAGTGGATGTAGGGTCCTTGAGGTCTTCTTCTCCTTGAGATGATGATTTTTCTAGGTTCTCAGGAATTCTTCAAGTGTAGAAACCCTAATGAGCTAGGGTTTTTATGTCTTCTTTGATACTCCTTACTTTCTTCCTTCAAGATGATGAGATGGTTAGTCATTCTTGATGATTCCGAGATGATATTCTTGTGCATCGACCCAACAAGTATCCATATTCATGGTTTGATGTCCTCCCTTTCTTAATACTTCTTTTGATGGTCCCTCTTCAAGTTGCCTTTCCTTATCTTGGCACCTTAGCTCTTATTCCATGTTGAGAAATCTAGGGCAGCTAGGTTAGGTGATTTCTCTTACTTTGATAATTGATTATCATGTCTTTTTACTTATATTTATTAGATTCTTCTTCAAATTGATTATTATTATGTTATTATCATCAAACAACTATGAAATCATATAGAACAATGAAACAAGAGGACACAAGACGTAGGTGATCAACTAGGGCCAAAACTCTCCACTTAAGAGGAAAACCCGCTCGAATTATTCTCTTCTTGTAGAACTTAAATTAATGAATTCCAATACCTATGAACCATGTCCAAGACCAATTCAAACCTTTCCTTCTAGCATCTTTTGTGATTTTTACCTCCAACAAATTATTTTACAAATTCGACCCAACAGTTTCTTCTGCAACTTCAACCTAGCATATTCTTTTGCAACTTTGACCCAACGGATTCTTCTACAACATTGACCTAGTAGGCCCTTCTGCAAGTTCAACCCAGCAGATTATTCTACAACTATAACCTGCCCAACAAATTTCTAGCACTTGGACTTGCCTAAAAACTTCCAACACTTTGACTAGCCCAACAAGTTTCCAGCACTTCGACTTTCCCAAGAACTTTCAATCATTTTGACCTGTCCAACAACTTTCCAACACTTTGACTTTCCTATTAACTTTCAAACACTTTGAATTTTCCAATGAATTTCTAGCCCTTCAACTTGTCAAGCATCTTTCCAACACCTCAACTTTCCCAGCAACGTTTTAGCACTTCGGCATGCTCAACATGTTGAGAAGTGTAACAAGAAAGTCTCAATTTGACTTTGCCTTGGTAAAATTGAGAAAATTTTAATTTTCACATCAAAGGACAAGTTCGATGTAGTTAAATTGTGTGACATGGATATTATTACTCAATTATCTCATTAAATTCGAGTTAGAAGTCTTAGAGTTCAATTAAGCATTTGTGATTTCTAAATTTTAGTAATCTAGTTCAGTTATATCTAGTTGTGTTCAGTTAAACTAATTATAATACTTGGAAGAACTAGTGGAAGGTCAGTTGTGCAGTGGGACAGTAGTCAAGCTCAATGATCTGTAGAAATTCCCACTGTAGATCACCTGATAATGCAATATACTAAAGCAAAATACTTGTTCTAATTCTACAAACAAACTTGCAGAAGCTTAACTGATTATGAGCAAGATCAAATAGAACACATATAACAGAGAATGAGAAATCAATCACACATGAACGCAGAAGAATACTCTAGGAAAAGCCTCAGCTTAAAAAACTGATCTCTATATTATCATACACGTGGAAATATGTCTGGATTACACAAAGCTTTAGCTCACAAACTATCCAGCTCTTAGTACAATCCCTCAATACAACTTACAAATTGAATAGACACAACATATGTCTTCCTCCAATCCTCCAAACCTCCTATTCCTTTCACAGTTTCTTCTAGAGTCCAATGCTGCCACCTATGTGAATTGGCCTCATCACACACTCATCAAACTCAGAAGTAACTGTGAAATATCCAAGGAATGAATTCCTTCTACATGAAAGAGATATTCTCAATGGAATATTCCTACAACTGATAGTACACTGTCCCATCATCTGATCTCAATTGGGTCTCTTACTGAACTAACATGCATGAGTTATTTATAAGAGAATATTTAGTTATCTAAAGTGCAGCAGTTACATGCATGCATGCATTAACTAACTGAACTCACAATTAGTTCAACAAATTGTTTGTACTAATCTAATTGGACTTAACTCAGTTAACTGAACTAACTAATTACAACTCAAAGTACAACTCATCATGATCTCCTTTAATCAAGGGATAACTTCCTCAATCAAAGGGGAAACTGTTGCATGTCCTCACATAGAATTCATGTTTGATTTTCTACAACTAATTAACTCAAAATGAATTAATTAATTATTTTACAAACAACTGCTAAGATCAAATTCGAATTTTAATTCTCAATTTTATTTTAGGGACTAACTAAAATTAGAATGTATCCCGAAATGCTATTTATAGCAGTGTTATTTTTAGCATTTCTTGTTGTTATTTTCAACACTCCCTCTCAACAAGAAATGGATTATCAATCGCCCCAATCCTGTCTCTGTGGAACTTGAACTTGCATTTTGACAATGCCTTAGTCAAAATATTTGCATCTTGTTCCTCAGTCGAAACACACAACAACAACATGATCCTCTTCACCACACAGTCTCGAAGATGACGGTACCAAATATCAATGTGCTTGGACCTATCATGAAATACTGGGTTCTCAGAGAATTTGATACAACTACGATTATCACAATAGATTGTAGTTGGACACATCCTCTGACCAAAAAATCCCACTAGAATCTTCCACATCCAAATGGCCTCACATGCTGCCCGACTGGAAGCCATGTATTCTGCCTCTACTGAGCGAAGTGCACCTGACCTCTATTTCCTGTTGTACCAGGAAATTGTAGCTGAACCAAAGTTAAATATTCCTCCAGAAGTGCTCTTCTGGTCTGATGGACTCCTTGTCCAATCTACATTTTTGAAGCCCAAAAGCTTCACTCCCTCTGTTCGTCTGTACCACAATCCATACTGAGATGTGCCTATGAGGTATCTCAACACATGCTTCGTTGCCTTCAAAATATCTTGGTAGGTTGAACCATAGCTTGACTCAGTTGGTTCACCGCAAAGCATAAGTCTAGTCATGTGTTCACTAGATACATCAATGAACCCACCATCTCGCGATAAACAGTAGCAGCTACTACCTCACCTGAAGTAGCATCCTCCTTCCTCCATTTACCAACTAGAGGAGTCTTCATGGGCTTGCAATTCTCCATGTTGAATCACCTGAGTATCTCATTGCATACTTTCCTTGAGACACAAATAATTCCTCATCCTTTTACCACACTTCCATGCCTAGAAAGTAGTGCATAAGACCTATGTCTTTCATCTCGAACTCTCTTGCAAGGTCCTCCTTGCAAGACTTGATGAACTGATCATCACTTGCCAAAATCAGACCATCCACATAAAGAACAATGATTAATAGCTTACCTTCTACCATGATGTGGTAAATGTTCGCATCTGCTTCACTCTTGGTGAAGCCCAACCCGGTGAAATAGCTATAAGTCCTAGTTTACCAAGCACAAGGTGCTTGCTTCAACCTGTACAAAGCCCTCTTGAGTCGGCACACATGCGACTCTTGATCGAAGGTCTCAAAACCTTTTGGCTGCTCAATGTGCACCTCTTCCTCAATCTTCCCATTGAGGAACATAGTCTTCACATCCATCTGATGGATCTTCCAACCCATCTCAGTTGATAGTGCCAACATAGATCTGATAGATGAGTACCTTGCTACAGGAGCAAAGGTCTCATCATAGTCGATCCCCTCGACCTATGAGAAACAATGGGAAACAAAACTTGCCTTATCTTTCTCAACACCACCATCAACTGCTTTATTTACCTTGTAAAGCCATCGGGAACTCACCACTAACTTGTCCTGAGGTCTTGGGACAACATCCCAAACAAATTTCTGAATGATGGAGTCGTAATCCTCCACCATAACATCAACCCAAACTAGTTGTTACACTGCTTCCTCGAATGAAGAAGGTTTGGTCTCTATGCACTTCCTAACCAGGGCCATGTAACCAATGTACTGCTCAGGTGACCTCCTCTGTCTGCACTGAGAAGATGGTTGTCACACATTCTCTCGTGCATCCATCATCAACCTATTAGCTTCCTTTGAGCATTTCTACTAGTCTCTAGAAGACTTAGCATGATTGGATATCTCCACTCTCAGATCCTCTACATGCGGCTGCTCCGCATCAGTATGAGGCTCCTCCTCCTTAGGAACTAAAATTTCCTCCCCTGCATGCAACTTGAGCTCCCTCTCAAGTGATACTCGCATGGCTTTCTACTCGTTGAACTTCATATCTTTGCGTACCACTGTCCTCTGACTGGTAGGCAGGAACACCTGATAGTTGTGGGGTGTATAAGTGTACCCCACCAGTATCCCCAACTCAGTTGTTGGATCTAGCTTTTTCTGGGCATCTTTGGTCACATGGCAATAAATCGATGATCCAAAGATCCTGAAGTGAATCACATCTAGTTACTTCCTGGAAAAGGTTTCCATTGGTGTCCTCATCCCCAATATACGAGCGGGATTTTTTTTTGCAAGTATACTGTTGTATTGCATGCCTCAACCCACAAATTAAGTGGTAGGTTTTGGTGATGCAACATCACTCGAGCTACTCCCACAATTGATCTGTTCTTCCTTTCAGCCACCCCATTCTATTATGGGTTATGGGGTGCCGTCAACTCCCATTTAATTCCTTTTGTTGCACAAAAGTCCTTAAACTATTAGGAGACATACTCTCCACCATTGTCGATATGCAAGGATTTTATTTTTTTCCAGATTCTTTCTTTGCCAAGGATTTAAAATCACAAAACCTTAAGAAGGTTTGATCATTCTTTTTCATAAATTAGATCCAACATCTACGAGAAAAATCATCAATAAAAATAACATAGTACCTTTGTTTAGTGGTGGAGGCTATAAAGAATGGTCCACACACATCTGTGTGAACTCGCTCCAGGATTTCTCCAGCTCTACTGTCTCGATCCTGAAAGGAATATTTCGTCTACTTACCCAAGGTACAACCTTTGCATGTATCTGTCTGCTCTAGTTTTCCCTTGGGAAGTTTGGTAGAAATCTGCTACATGATCTTCAAGGCCCCATGGTGCAAGTGGCCCAATCCTATATGCCATAGCTCACCAACATCTTGGCTTTGCACCACCTCTGCTTTGGAACTCAATGCAACATAATCATCTACCTCCAACTTGTAGATAATATTTACTTGAATCCCAATTCTCTTGGTCTGTCCAATATCGATATGCCTCAGAATACCTTTCCTTTACTAAAGACTGCATCATAGCCTTTGTCTTCTAGCATAGCGATAGACACAAGATTCTTCTTCAGACCCGGTACATTGTTTACATCAGTAAGGGTAAGAGGAGCTCCATGCTCCCTCTGAAACACAACATACCTTCACCTAAAACATGGTAATTTCCATCATTGCCCATCTTGATCCACATCTGGAGATCCTTCTCCTCCAAGGTACTGAAAAGATTCTTGTTGTCGAACATGTGGAATGAAGCTCCATTGTCTAGGTACCAAACACATCCCACCATGGATGAAACCATGCATACGATGGGAGAGAAATCCAATTTGAACTGTGAGGTCAGTGCCTCACCATTTGATCCCTTCGAGTATCCCTTCTTGGATTTCTTCTATGGACAATTCATATCATAATGGCCCACCTCATGACAATGAAAGCATCACACTTTCGATTTGAAAAACTTCTTCCCACCATGGGAAGAACTAGATTTGGGATGGGACGCCTTCCCTTTCCCCTTCCTTGCCTTACTCGCTAAGGCTAGATTTTCTTCATCATCTTGCTTTTATAAAGATCCATCTCTAGTGCTTCTTCTTATCTCCTTTTGCATCAAATCCGACGAAAGTCATTCCCAATATGGCAGTTTCTCTCTTCCATTTACCGAGTCTTGGTAGCTATGCCACCTCTTAGGAAGACCGAGGAGAGCAAGACTCACCATGTCATCATCGGTTGTCATGATCCCTACACTTCCAAGCTCATCCCTATAGGTGGTGAGCTTGTTCAGATATGTAGACATCGTGTCACCCTTTTCACACTTGATTTTCCGAAGCTTGTCTTTTAGCGCCAACTTCCTCTAATCACTATTGTTCTGATATAGATCCTTCAATGTTTTCCAGATTGAAAATGGTGTCTCCTTCCCATGGAGACTCGAGACTATGTTTTCTCAAACTCCCTCCAGAAGGATTCTCCTCGCTCTAGCCACACATTTATTCCATTCTACCAATTCTTGGGCATTAGCTGTTGTGGGCTTGGGGACTTCCTGATCAATGAAGTCCTTTAGACCATTGTCCTCTAATATGGCTTCCATGTGATCCTTCCAGGCTATATAATTCAAGCTGCCATCAAGGGCATACTCAAGTCTTAAACCATTGAATGCCATTGGTGAAATTTGAGATGTGATAAGAATTTGAATTTTATAATCAGGAACTTGAAACTTCGAACTTCTCCCTTCTTTGTATATTGTTCTTCTCTTTGATCACCTTTTCTCTAATACCACATAGAAATTCCCACTATAGATCACATAATAATGCAATATACTAAAGCAAAATACTTGATCTAATTCTACAAAAAAACTTGCGGAAGCTTAATCGATTATGAGCAAGATCAAATAGAACACATATAACAGAGAATGAGAAATCAGTCACACATGAACACAGAAGAATACTCTGGGGAAAGCCTCAGCTAAAAAAACCGATCTATGTATTATCATACAAGTGGAAATATGTTCGGATTACAAAAAGATTTAGCTCAGAAGCTATCCAGCTCTCAGTACAATCCCTCAATACAGCTCATATACTGAATAGACACAACATATGTCTTCCTCCAATCCTCCAAGTCTCCTATTTCTTTGTGCAATTTCTCCTCGGGTTCAATTTTGCCACCTATGTGAATTGGCATCATCACACACTCATCAAACTCAGAAGTAACTGCGCAATATCCATGGGATGAATCCCTTCTACATGCAAGAGATATCCTCAATGGAATATTCCTACAAATGATAGTACATTGTCCCATCATTTGATCTCAACTGGTTCTCTGACTGAACTGACATGCATGAGTTATTTATGAGAGAATATTCAGTTATCTGAAGTGCAGTAGTTACATGCATGCATGCATTAACTAACTGAACTCACAATCAATTCAACAAACTATTTGAACTAATCTAACTGGACTTAACTCTGTTAACTGAGCTAACTAATTACAACTCAAAGTACAAATCATCTTGATCTCCTTTAATCAAGGGATAAATTCCTCAATCAAAGGGGAAATTGTTGCATGTCCTCACATAGACTTCATGTTTCATTTTCTACAACTAATTAACTCAAGATAATTAATTAATTATTTTACAAACAACTGCTAAGATCAAATTCAAATTTTAATTCTCAACTTTAGTTTAGGGACAAACTAAAATTGGAATGTATCCCAAAATGCTATTTATAGCATTGCTATTTTTAGCACTTCTATTTTTAGCATTTCTTGTTGTTATTTTCAACATGATCATCTAGTTATCTGATAAATACTCTTCAAATAGCTAGTGCATGCAAATAATTTGAGTTCCCAGCTATGGTGTAGATTCCAAAGTAGTGTAACAAGAAGTTGTAGACTAGTTTGAGTGTACAAATGTTGCATGTAGTCAAATGATAAAACCTTCAGAAATGCACAATTAATTGGAGGAAAATTCCTAAATATAGGGGTTAATTCTTTGGGAATTGTGAAAGGAAATAAGGGCTCAAGCACAGGAAAAATTTGACAAAATCTGGGTCAGAGGTTCTCATTGAGCAAAGAGATATGTTATTCACCTTCAGGTTGTGCTCAGTGCAAGAAAGAATTTGTAATACATATTTATTCATCTAATTAATGTAAAGAGGCTTGAGTTTTTATTTCTAGTTGGGCTCCCCTCGAAAAAATATTATGAAGGTGTGCCATTTATTATTGCATGTTTGAGATTGTTGTTCTAAATTGTGAATTAATGTTTATAGATCGGTAGAGTAGAATTGTGTCTCCTGATTTTAGATTGAATTTCTTAAGTAGTTACAATTATATCACCAAATTTATACATGATATCAGAGAAGGATTCACATTAGAGTAGGAATTTCAAAATTTGCTCCTCAGAAGGTTCGAATTTGCAGCTTTAGTGTAGTACGATCTATCTAGAGTTGGGAGAATGACCTTCAATGGATTGAGATTAGAGTATGCATTAGAAGGCATCTCAAATTTCATTGCATGGAAGGATCACATGGAGTCAGTGCTTGATGAAAATGGTTTACTACAATACATCAAGAGAGATGTTGCAAAACCAATGGAATTTGATGCCCAAAACCTAGCCCAGTGAAAGAAAGATGTAGCTAAGGCATGGAGAATAATATTGGGGGGAGTGTGAGACCACATTGTCTCAATTATCCATGGGAAAGAAATTTCTTTCATAATGTTGAACGAATTGACATAACTATTTGATAATAGCAGTGACCATAGAAAATTGTCCCTCAAAGACAAATTTCAAAATATCAATATGTAGAATAATGACACTATTTCACGGTATCTCACAAGATGTACACAAGTTTGGGATGAGCTTGGATGGGTTGGTGTGAATGCTATAGAAGTTGACCTGGTGAGCCTAGCTCTTTTAGGCCTTCCCAAAAGCTAGAAAAGCTACCAGGACTCAGCGAATGGGAGGAATACATTAGGAACACTTGTGGTCTGATTTGGTATAAGAAGAGATCCGGCATAATAACATAGATGGAACTTCATCAAGGGGAGAGGATGAGGAAAATTTTGTATTGGTTAGAAAAGAAAAGAAGGGAAAAGGAATAAATTTCAAATCAAACCAAAATCCAACCAAGGAGGGAAGAAGAAAGACTTGTCCAAAATAAAATTATTCAATTGTCATGAATTTAGGCGTAATTCTACAAAGTGTTCACACAAATATTATGGTAAAAAGAACTTAGGAGGAGAAATAGGTGAAGAATTTGCTTCAGAGTTTGAGTTAGACTTCACCCTTATCACATGCATGGTTATCCCTATGATGGGGAGTGTGTGGTACTTGGACTTACGTGCGGCGTTCCACATGATAGGGTGTAGAGAGTTTTTTAGTGACCTAGAGGAGAAAGATATCCACATGCATATTCAACTTGGGTATGACGGAAGGTACAATGCTAATAGTATTGGTATAGTAACCTTTAAGAGATAGTCATGATCCCCTCTTCACCTCAAATATGTCAGGTTTGTTCCAAGCCTAAAGAAGAATCTCATCTCTGTAGAAATTTTGGAATACCATGGTTATGATGTGATCTTCGGCAAAGTGAAATCATTCATAAGACACATAGCCAGTGGACAAGAGAATCAAATCAGGTTTTGTGTGAAGAATCTATAAAAGATGGATGTGGAAGTTTGTGTTGCATTAAATAGTAAGGTAGAGAAAACGCAGAGCTGCGATGTGAATGAACTTTGGCACAAAATATTGGGCCATTTGAATCATGGTGCCCTGAAAATTATGTAGCAAATAACCATTGGCCTTCTGAAAGGATCACTTGAGCAACGAGATGTATGCAAGGGTTGTACCTTAGGGAAGTATGTGAAATCCACATTCCATGAATGAGACATAAAAGCACATGTAGCCTTGTAAAAATTCCACTTTAATGTTTATGGACTTTTCTTGATAACCTCCACTAATAGACACATTTTTTTATTTGTATTGATGATTTCTCAAGGAAGTGTTGGATCTTCTTCATGTGGAAGAAGGATGAGACATTATCAAAGTTTGTAGAATTCAAGGAACTACTTAAGAAAGAGACCAACAAGAAGGTGAAGGCTCAGGAGTGACAATGGATGTGAATATGTTTCGAATGACTTCAAGGAGTTTTGTATGAAATAAGGCATTCAAAGAGAGATGAAAGCACCCCACAACCCACAACAAAATGGGGTATTTGAGAGGAAGAATCAGAGTGGTGGGAGCTGCAAGAGATATGCTACATGACCAAGGCCTACCACTGCATTTGTGGGAAGAGGCATGTAACACAATATTCTAGTTGCAGAATTGAAGTCCTCATCAGATTCTTGGTATGATTACAATGGAGGAGGCTTTCTCGAGTGAAAGTTGAATGTGTCACATTTCAAGGTTTTTGGAGCCTTTGTTTACTGCCATGTCTCCAAAGATTCAAGGAAGAAACTTGAGCTGATAGCAATGTTGAGAGTTTTTGTTGGTTACACTAAAACTCCACAAAATTACCATCTGTACTTACCTTTCCTCAAAATGACAATTGTGTGAAGAGATGTAAAGTTTGATGATGAGAAAGTGATGCGGTGATCTCTTGAGAAGGAGCTTCAGATCCCACCAGAAGAGGAACTTTTAGCTCGAAAGGAGGAGCCTTAGGAAATTGTGGATTAACCACAAATAGAGGAGCAAAGAGAAAAGACATCCACTCAAGTAGAACCATCCAGAGAAGGGAGGAGAAGAACCAGGGAAGCTGATAGAATAGTGCAAGATGTGAGGGAGAATGTGGGAGCTCCTTCAAATTTGTGCAAGAAAAGGAGGTCATTTGAGAGGTACACTAGCTGCATGGCTCTAATGACTGAGCTTGTAGAGATTGAGCCATTCTCTTTTAAGGAAGTAGTTGAGAAATGTGTTTGGGTTGATGCAATTATGGAATATTACGAATTCATCATGAAGAAAAATGTTTAGGAAGTGGTTGCAAGACCAACAAATAAATCAGTTGTGGGTTCGAGATGGATTTTCAAAGTTAAGCATGTAGCAAATGAAAGCATACAAAAGTATAAGTCCATATTTGTGGCCAAAGGATTCTCTCAAGTTGAGGGAATTGACTATGAGGAAACCTTTGCTACCGTAGCAAGGTATTCATCTATTAGATCAAATTTGGCACTAGCTACGCAAATGGGGTGGAAAATCTACCAGATGGATGTAAAAACAACATTTCTCAATGGTGTTATTGAGGAGGAAGTGTACATTAAGTAACTAGAAGATTTCGAGACATTTGATCTCAAGTCTCATGTGTGCAAACCTAGGCGAGCATTGTATGGTCTCAAACAAACACCTCGTGCTTGGTACACCAGGATTGACAGTTATCTCACTGGTTTGGGCTTATCCAAAATTGAAGCAGATTCAAACCTCTATCATACTTTGGTAGAAGATAAATTTCTTATCATTGTTTTATATGTTGATGATTTAATATTAGCATGTGATGAGAAGTTGATCAGATCTTGCAAGGAGGACCTTTCAAAGGAATTCGAAATGAAGAAGTACATGAGTCTCATGCACTACTTCCTTGAGCTAGAAATATGGCAAGGTGATGGGGAATTTTTGTGTCTCAAGGCAAGTATGCAACCAAGATACTTCAAATATTTGGTATGGATAGTTGTAAACCCATGGAGACACCTCTAGAGACCAACTAAAGGAAGGATTTTGCCACTTCAGGTGAAGAGGTGAGTGTTAGTGGGTTCATTGATGTATCTTATGAATACATGACTAGATATGTGCTATGCAGTCAACCAGTTGAGCCCAACGATGGTTAGGGCAAAAATTTTTATTGGAAGGAAACCAAGCATGTTTTATGGTACCTTAGAGGCACTACCTAATATGGATTATGGCATAGGAAGATAGAGGGAATGAAGCTATGTGGATTCACATGTGTAGATTGGGTAGGGTATCCATCTAACCAAAAGAGTACATGAGGTGGAATTTTTACTATTAGGTCCGCAACAATTTCCTGGTACAATAGGAAATAAAGGTCTATGGTGCTCATCTCAGCAAAAGCATAATACATGGCTACAAGTAAAGAATCATGTGAGGCAATATGAATGAGAAAGATACTTATGGGACTTTTTGGTAAGATGATGTATCTAACTATGATCTATTGTGATAATTAGATTTGTATTAATCTCTTTCAGAATTTGGTAATTCATGATCGATCCAAGCATATAGATATCTGGTATCATCATTTACGAGACTATATGCATAGGAGGCTAATGTTGCTACAATACATTTCTATAGAGAAACAAGATGTTGACATCTTGACATAGACTTTTTCAAGAAGAAAGTTTGAATTCCATAGGTGCGAGATAGGGGTGGTTGATAATCCATTGCTTTCTGAGAGGGAGTGTTGAGAAGTACACCAAGAAAGTGCCAATTTCACTTTTCCTTGATCTAATTGAGAAAATTAAACTTCCACATTAGCAGACAAATTGGATGCAATTAACTTGTGTGACATGAATCTTGTCACATAGTTAGCTTAGTAAATTTGAGTTAGAGGGCTTGGAGTTTAATTAAGAATGTGTGATTACTAAATCTTAGTAATCCAATTTAGTTATATCCAGTTCTCTTCAGTTAATCTAGTTCTAACAATTGAAGAAACTAGTGGAAGGTCATTTATGTAGTGGGATAACAGTCTAACACGGTGATAATCTAGTTAACTAATTAATCATCCTAAAATAGCTAGTGCATGCAAAAAATTTGAGTTCCTAGCTATGGTGGACATTCCAAGGCACTGTAACAAGCAATTGTAAACTAGTTCAAGTGTACATGTGTTGCATGTAGTCAAATGATCAAACCTTGCGAATTGTGCAATAAATTGGAAGAAAATTCCTAAAAAATAGGGGTTAATTCTTCAGGAATTGTGCAAGGAAATAGGGGCTCAAGCAGAGGCAAAAATTGATGAAATCTGGGTCAAAGTTTCTCATTGAGAAGAGAGAAAGGTTATTCAGTGGCAAGGTGTGCTTAGTGTGAGTAAGCATTTGTAATACATATATATTCATTTGATTAATGCAAAGAAGCTTGAGCGGTTTTTCCTAGCTGGGTTCCCCTTAAAAAAATATTGTGCATGTGTGTTATTTCTTATTGCATGTATGAGATTGTTGTTCTAAATTGTGACTTAATTTCCATAGATCAGTAAAGTATAATTCTATCTCTTGATTTTAGATTAAATTTCTTAGGAAGTTGTAATTCTATCACCAAATTTTTAGACAACAATTTTCCAACATTTTGAGTAGCCCAACAACTATAGAAACCCTAACACGAGAGAGAGAGAGAGAGAGAGAGAGAGAGAGAGAGAGAGAGGCCCAAAAATTTGATCTTGCTTTTCTTCTTCTTTTTCGTCATTTTCCAGCTTCTATATTTTGGATCTCAAACTTTCTTGAGTGCATGTGCAAATGAGATTGAGTTCCTTCTTATTTATAGGCTTTCGAGGAGTACGAATTTCTATCTTTAGGCCAACTTGTCCCTTCACGTAGGCTAGCTTGAGCTTTGCATCTTGACGATGACTTGGAGGGTCTTTTCGCATAAATAAATTTTCTTTTCAATATGTTATGTGCACAAATGGGTCTTCAATACATGGTAATGACTCAATTGACTTATAGACTCAATGAAAAGCCCTAGAAGCACTCAATGAGTGCTTAACCTAAAAATATATTTCCCTTGAACATGAAATCCATGCCTCAAGAATAAAAATAATAAATTTATTTTCCTGTTTACATCAAATATATAAAATCATGATTATAGAGAGAACCTAGTTACGTATTCCAACAATATATAATTACATATGTAAATAATTTATCTTCAAACTTACCAAAATATTACAAAAATAAATTTGGGACTAAAATGAGCCATATGAGAAAATTTATAATTGTTGAGATGGAAATTCAATAACCAATATAATTTCAAAGAATTCATTGAATGATAATAATTCAATTGGATATAAAAAAGTAAAAGATATTTACTATATCATAATTGTATATATAACTAATTTTAGTTGAAAACTTGATGAGATTGTTTTAAGTTATGAAAATATCTTTAAAATACTAAATATGGAAAATATTATATTATCAATACTTCCTTGTTTACTATATGTTATGTATTTTCATTACTTTATTATACTTTCATTATATATTATTACCATAAAAGAGTATGTGTCTTAGACTCTAAGTCATTACAATGATATTCATCAAGCCATTAAAGCTTATCATATCACTAACTAGGATTTGAACCTAGGAGGGGAGAGTAATAATAGTTCAACCTAACCACCCAAGATAGCCCCAATTGACTTTAATAATGTATTTTTATGGTACTTAAAACACAACACACAACACACACACACACACACACACACACACACCACACCATATATATATATATATATATTATTGAGATGTAGTATTATTTATTGTGTATACACAAGAATATAAATGTGTCATTATTATCTTTAAATTTCATCTCATGATATGAGATTAGTTTCATTTACATGATAGTGTGATGTTACATACAAGTTTTTGATATGGATAATCAATAAAATATCATGAATATTCCACTTAACAATTTGTTAGAATATATCTAATAGAGTTATGTTGAAAATATGAAATCTACACTATGAGGGTTGATTTCTCCTTATATTTATGGATTCATTAATTACTATGTTATGCTTACCCATACAATATATAAAATAGGAAAAAATTGGAGCACAATTAAATAAAACTCACAAACCATAAATTAATGTAAGATATAACGTAGGAAACCCTTTGGGGAGAAACCCAACTAGAAGGTGAGATCGATTCGCTCTCTTTCTTTGAAAGGAAATGGATGTGAGTACAAAGAAGTGAAACCTATGGCCTGTGGGATACTACAATGGACAAACTCTCTTTGTTTCTTCTCTCCCTATCTACTCTTGGCTACTCAACTTATTTATGGAATAACATGTACTCAAATAGAATGGAAACCCTTTTCCTACTAGTGGTTTGGTTATAATATGGTGTGATAGTATACTAGTGATTAGGTTTGACTCTATCAACCCTTAACTATCCTTACAATATTGAGTCTTATAGAATATTCTTCATCATTATCACATGTATAGCCCCCTTTCCATGAATAATGGGGGCTGATATGGCATCCTCTTGAATCATGGTGATCAAGAAGGTTAACTTCTATGTGGAATAAATTTTGCATAAAGATTTCGACTGAGGTGATTCTAGAGTCATTGAAAAGGTATTTATTGTAGAATAAGATTAGAAGGTGCTACACTTAAGTGGAAATGTTAACCCAAAAAAATGTTATTTAATTCCTCAAACTACTTTTGACCAAACCTTAATTTTCCAAATTGGGTCCCACTACTAAAAATGGTCTTACGAGTTTATTCCTCCATTTTTTCCACCCTTGAAGCATTGTGCTATATGAAAAATAATATAATGATCCAATCTAGATCCAATCTAGGAATTATTTTATACTTCCTTAGTAGACTTGTTTCTGGACCAAATTTGTTTTAATTCAAATGAGCTATCATGAAGACATTATGATCATCAATTTTCTCCAGGACTCCATGCACTTCACCATGACACAACTCTTGCATGAACCATGTAACCATCACTATCAATAAATTTCTTTTAACAATAATAAGCATGCCACTTATTGTCCCATTCCAACGTATAAACATTGAGTTTCTATAGTTAGCACAAAATTCTCAAAACACGATGGGATGCAAGAATCTATCATGTTTATGACACTAAGAGGATTGAAGACAAAATACACTTTCTCCTAGAATTCCCTACATCCACACAATTTAGAACTCAATTCAAAATATGTTTTATAATACTGGTTTTTCTAACCTACTAAGCCATCAACACTATGGTAATATTGGAATTCTTCAGTTATTTCTTTTGAGATTCTAAAGGAATCTAAGTAATCATTACCTTTTTAAGGTTTAGTGGACTAATTATGGTCTCAATGGATATTAATCGTTATTGTTATCATATGCACTTGGAAAATCAATTCATTGATCATCACAACATAAATTTATCATTCTCATTCTTATCATGGCCCTTCAAACCAAAATTTTAGTGACCTTAACACAAAATGCGCATGCACAAACACACACACATTCTTATTCTTTGCATACGTCGTAATCTTTAATATTTAAAAGAAATCATGCTATATGATAGTGTTCCTTAGTTAAACCCATTGTAAGTGATCACACATACTCCATCCACATGGCATGTCACACACACATTCTTATTCTTTGCATACATAGTAATCTGTAATATTTAAAATAAATCATGCTATATGATAGTGTTCCTTAGTTAAACCCATTGTAAGTGATAACATATACTCCATCCACATGGCATGTCTTTCTTAACATGATACTGTTAGAAATAAATTCCCCATATAGAATTATAGTGAAATTCTCCCTCAATGGGAATATCATGTCTTTCTCTTATTCTTGAGACTTTAATTTTTTAGTTGACACCAATTAGAAATTCCATGCATACCTATTCTTTCATATCCAGCTAAAATTGGAAGAGAGTGAGAAATACAAGCATGCACATCACAAATAATGGTAACGGTTCCTGAATGTCTGGTCCATGACTAACTTCCAATAAATATCTATTATTACATTGTGTTTGAGATATTTTTACTAATCTTTACTTATAACCACATGCCATTAGTGGAAACCCTTGTAAATCTTGTGATACAGTATGCTTACACCCATTAAACCCACTAATTATATTTTATTGTATTATTATTTTATTGGATTAAGCTTAGAATATATGTCTTCATTATATGGAGCAACCATAACCCCCTCTTAAAGAGTATTATGGATACATTCCATTAGTTGATGCCCTTATGTGTTGATTTGGGTTGTACATTGTAAAACCCATTAAACCCACTTAATATATTTTATTGTGTTATGGTTAGGGTATGTTTCTTTATTATGTGGACCAATCATAGCCCTTTTCCCTTTCTATAAGGGATGCCTCCATTTTGGAAGAATGTCTTGTATATACAAAATTTAAATTCGTATTTGTGTCATTTAATTTAAATGATTTTTATAATCATTAAACTATTGTTTCATTATCTTAATTCTAATTGTTTATTTTATTTTCAACAAGATGATAGAATTGGTGTTTTTCTCCCTCTCATGAACTAGTTACAACTTTCTTGTTAAATAGAATGATTTTTATGACCTCAACTTAACACGAGCTTAGATCTATCATAACTCTTGATCTGTCAAGCTCTGAGAGGGATCAAATCTCTTTGTATATGCAAAGACATTAAATCTCTTTGAACAATACTATGGGTTCTTAGAGCTCAAAAACCACCCTAACTTGACCAAATTTACTTTAACTACCTCACATAAATTAATTAAAATAATAATAACCTAAAATTTATTTTAATATTGAGTTATTTTCAATTTTATTTTAATTTAACTTATGGTTATTTTTATTTTTATTTCAAGTTTCTTTAAACTACCCAACAAAAATTAATAAAAAATAATAATAACTTTATTTTAAAGTTATTTTTATTTTATTTTTTTATTTCTTTTCAACGAAATGAATACATTACAAATGTTTCTTATCTATTACACTGAAAAGTTAATGGTAATGTTATCTTTATGGACCCTTGCTTACATAATGAGATCCTTGTGTTGTTTAACTAACATCATCACTCTCTCACCTTGCTTAGCTTAAAGTAGGGTATTGAAATATTTCAAGTGGTTTTAATTTGAAAAAGTCAACAAAATTAATTTATGTTGTTAGTTTTCTTTCGAGCCTATGTGTACCCAACGGTGAATCCATTTGGGAATCCCTTATGACTCTACTTTATATATTATATACCTTCTATTATTTTTTTCCGTCGATTGTTGCAATCATCAACTCTTCAAGACCAGAAGAACGGAAGCCATGTCAATCGTCAAAAATTCAAACGAAGTACAGAGCAGTGCTGCAGAAAATTTTTTATGGATAGGGTTTCCTCCTTGTATTCCAATCCATGAGAAAAGGCTTTACAATGCTCTGATTCTTTTCGGCGAGATAAAGTGGATCATAATTTTTCCAATAACGCACCATGCATTAGTTGGATTTCGAAGTGCAGAAGAAGCCAGACTCACAAAAGATGGCATCCAAGGAAGGCTTTTTTATGACCCTGTGATATAAGTTCTTTGTTCAAATGGTGAGAATGGGCCTGTAGCTGATCATAAAGTTAATTCCAGTTCTATGTCTCCATCCCTTCCACGTGGAGATACATCTCCATCTGGTAGTCGATCACAGTTTGGTTATGTTCAAGGGTTTGGGCCGGTAAGCACCATTGGTCCCACTTTTCCTCCACAAAGCAATCTGCATGGAACTGAAACCGGGTTTCTTTGCCAGCATCAGCACCGACGTTTCACAAATTTCCTAATCGTGACAATATAAATAGTTGTGGGACTAGAAATTGGAGTAAATCGCCCCCGATCATTGATCCCACTAACCCTCAAGGGCCAAATTTACATGGAACTGAAACCCTAAGAAGTGTTTCTTTGCCAACACCAGTGCCTACGTTCAACACATTTTCTGGTCCTGTCAACATCAATTCTGGTCCTGGTAATTGGAGTAAATCACCCCCAGTCATTGCTTCCATTAAACCTCCACAAAGAAATCTGCATGGAACTCAACTCTCAGAAACTTTTCTTTGCCAACACCAACACTGACGTTTCAGCAGTTTCCTGGTCATGACAATATAAATAGTTCTGGTCCTGGTAATTGTAGTAAATCACCACCGGTCATTGTTTCCTCTAATCCTCCACAAACAAGTCTGCATGGAATAGTTTTGGGCCTGGTAATTGGATTAAATCACTCCCGGTCATTGCTTCCACTAATCCTCCACCAGAAAATCTTCGTGGAACTGAAACCATCTGAAATGTTTCTCTGCCGAAAGCAGTGCCGACGTTTCATCAATTTTCTGACCCAGTCAATATAACTAGTTCCGGTCCTAGTAATTGGAGTAAACCAACCCCAGTCATTAATCTCACTAATCCTTCAGAAACAAATCAACATTGGAACTGAAACCCTAAGAAATGATTATTTGCCCACACCAACACTAACACCAGCTTTCACGTTTAAGAAATTTTCAGATCCAGTCAATATAAATAGTTCTGGGCCTGGTAATTGGAGTAAGCCAAGCCACCCGAGGTCATTGGTTCCACTACTCCTTCACAAAGAAATTTGCATGGAACTAAAACCTTCAAAAATGTGTTGGAAATAATAATCCCAACCACATTTTTAAACACCCTGACAACCATCATGTTTATTTGGTCAACCATTACACAGTTGCAATTTTGTTTGCAGACAGAAGGACGGAAGTCAGAACAGAAGTTCATAGCATATCATTCCCCAACACATCAAAGAAGTTAAGGCATTTAATGAAGTTTATTAAATAAGTATGGGAAAACATTCACTCTGTGATTGTTGCCCACACTCCACAACCCCTGCAAGTTCACAAAATTATTTACTATGTAAAATAGCCCATGTTGCGTATTAAATATTTTCTATGTCATGTAATTAATGTCAAATTCCTATGTTAGGATAAAGATGCAATTAAAAGTCTTTTGTAATGTTGGGCAAGGTTGGCATGTTGGAGCAAGTTAAAGAGTGAGAGTCTATGAGTTAGTGAGGAGAATATGGTGGAGAAATATTGGTGGGCATGTGAAAACCAGTTAAAGTTTACTCCGCAACCTAGTGATGCGTAAATCATAGTAAGTTC
Organism: Pinus taeda; assembly: GCA_000404065.3. Taxonomy (NCBI): domain Eukaryota; kingdom Viridiplantae; phylum Streptophyta; class Pinopsida; order Pinales; family Pinaceae; genus Pinus; species Pinus taeda. The sequence continues at coordinate 41,604 of APFE031501932.1, read as the reverse complement.
TTTTTATTTTCACTTGGAGCTACCGCCTCCATTTATCAGGCCAATGTAATTTCTTTATGTTTTGACATATAATATAAAGTGTAATTTCTTTATGTTTTGACATATAATATAAAGTGAGTTCAGTTGTGTTATGGTTTTAATCTTACACAAGTAAATTTCCACAACCTCTCTTATTTTACTCTGTAACTCTGTGTTTTAATTAAAGTCCCTATGTGGCTGTACCCTAAGATTTACCTATCCACAAATGAAGTTAACCTTGCTTACTTTGCTGCAGCTTATTTTTGAGATTCCTCTCCGGCCTAAATTTATTTTCTAATATGGTATCATAGTGGGTTAAACTCTGTTAGTGTAAAAACAAGTGTTTTTTACTAACGGTTAAAGAAATTGTTTTGAGGGTAGATTGTTTTTTAGTTTGGAGCCAATTTACTAAAAAAAAATTACACTCAGAAAAGCACAAGCTTGAATAATCCTCATATACCTCAATTTAATGGAAAAAATTATGATTATTGGGCTATTACAATGAAGACCCTTTTTTGTCTCATGACATTTGGGATTTGATAGAGAATGGTTTTCCAGAACCAACAGATGTAGCATCATACAATTCTTTGTCTCAAGCAAAAGGATATTTGTTAACGAACAATAGGAAGAAGGATTCAAAAGCTTTGTTCTATATTTTCCAAGCAGATCATGAAAGTATTTTCCCGAGGGTTGTAGCAACAACGAAATCCAAGCAAGCATGCGACATCGTCCAAACAGCTACCAAGGCATGAAAAAGGTTAAGATGACAAAGCTGCAAATGTTGAAGAGAGATTTTGAAACACTTTGTATGAAAGAGTTTGAGAATGTAGACTCATTTTTCACACATGTAATTGGATTGGTTACTCAAATCAGGTCTCATGGTAAAACACTTAAGAAAGAAGAATAGTTGAGAAAGTTTTGAGAAGTTTGCCAACAAGATTTGATGCATTGTTGTGGCCATAGAAGAGACAAAGGATCTCTCATAGTTCTTAGTGGATAAGCTTCATGCATCACTAATTTTTCATGAACATAGACTCAATAGAGCAAAAAGCTCCTCATTGGAGCATGCTTTCAAGACACAAGTTTGATTTGGTCAACGTCGAGGCAGAGCAAGATCATATGCTAGAGGAAGAGGAAGAAGCCCACACAAAGGTGGAAGAAGCAACCCTTCAATCTCAAGTGGAAGGGAAAGCAATCAAAATCCAAGTCAAAGCCCAACCCAAAATCAAGCACAAGTCAAAGGTATGATAAATCTCAAGTTCAATGTCATTACTGTAAGAAGTATGGTCATTATGCAAATGAATGTAGAAAGAAGCAATATGACATTAGTAACAAACCAAGTGTAAATTTCATAAAAGAAAATCAAAACCATGATAGCATATTTTTAGCTTGTAACGAAGCACAAGAAAAACAAAGTGATGTATGGTATCTAGATTCAGGGTGTAGCAACCACATGTCAGGGAACATAGAAACATTTTCCAGTCTAGATGAAAGAGTGAAATCTAAAGTGACATTAGGGACTCATAGAAAAGTCTCTGTCATGGGAAAAGGAAGATTTAATATCTTAACAAATAAGGGGGAGAAGAAGTACATCTCAGATGTTTACTTTGTCCCCAGTTTAAAGCATAACCTCATAAGCATTAGACAGCTCATGCAAAAGGGCTACAATTTCTTCTTCAAAAATGATGCGTGCACAATTTTGGATAGGCCTCCAAGCAGATAACTAATTGCAAAGGTTCAGATGACAAACAATAGAATTTTTTCCCTAAAGATAAAATCAGATTTGGAGGAAGAAGGTGCACAAGCACAACTGTCAATGAACTCACAAGAGGATGGAAGAAAAGAGGCAATTATCACACAAGTGGACTATCGAGTAGAGGTCAAAGATGAAAATTGTTTATGGCATTTGAGATTTGGACATCTCAACTTTGGAGATTTGAATTTGTTGCATTGAAAATTCATGTTGAAGGGATTACCACTCATAGAAAAATTGAACAACCTATGTGAAGGATGCATCTTGGGAAAGCAACATAAAGATATATTTCCAGCAGGAAAGTCAGTAAAGGTAAAGGCACGTTTGGAGATGGTCCACTCAAATTTATGTGGACCAATGTAGGCACCATCAATTGGTGGCAGCCACTATTTATAGACCTTCATAGACGACTACAAAAGGAAGACATGGGTCTATCTCCTAAAATAGAAGAGTGAAGTTTTTGACAGAGGTGGCAAATACATCTCAAATGACTTCGTTTGATTTTGCAGGGAGCATGGAATTCACAAGAAATTTACAACAAGATATACACCTCAGAAAAATGGTGTGGCTGAAAGGAAGAATAGGACCAATATGGAAATGGCAAGGAGTATGTGGAAGGCAAAGCATTTGCCAAATGATTATTGCGTTGAAGATGTCACGTGTGAAGCATATATCTTGAATAGATTTCCAACTAAAAGTGTCCAAAACATAGTTCCTAAAGAGGCATGGAGTGGAAGAAAGCATAGGGTCACTCACATGAGAGTTTTTGGATGTGTGGCTGATGTACATGTCCTCGATGAGTTGAGAAATAAGTTGGACAACAAGGGGGAGAAATGTATATTTGTTGGATACAGTGATGAATCCAAAGCATACAAACTCTACAATCCATTAACCAATAACGTCATAATCAACAGATATGTGTAGTTCATAGAAGAGGAAGCATGGGATGGAAGTTTAGAGAAGACAGTCAATGTCAAAGCATGCATACCACATGATGACAATGAGGAATTGATAGTAGCAAGTAATTCCTCAATAGTGACCTCCTCTCCTCCTATTCAAGCGCAACAAAGCAGGCAACAAGGAACACCATCAAAAAATATTAGGATAGCGTCACACAGTCAAGCAAGTGCTTCTCGAAGCACGCTGCAAAGCGCAACCCCAAGTGACATATCAAGCCCATCTTCAGCAAGCATAAGAAGACCAAAATTCATAAATTTAAATGAAATTTATGAGAAAGATGAAGTTGATCGCAGTGCCGGTCTGAATTAATTATTTGCTTTGTTTTGTCATGTATATGACCTAATCCATTTTGAATATGCAGTCAAAGATGAAAAACGGGTTGCAGCAATGGAGGAAGAAATGGAAGAAATAGAAAGGAATGACACATGGGAGTTAGTGAACCTTTCGCAAGGAAAACAAGTCATTGGAATGAAGTGGGTCTATAAGACCAAGAGAAATGTCGATGGGAAGATTGAAAGGCACAAAGCAAGGCTAGTTGTCAAAGGATACAAGCAACAACATGGAAGAGATTATGAGGAAACATTCACACCAGTCACGAGGATGGAGACACTGCATACAGTTGTGGCGATTTCCATGCAACATAAATAGAAATTGTATCAAATGCATGTAAAGTCAGCATTCTTGAATGGAGTGCTAAAAGAAGAAGTGTATGTTGCAAAATCGCTTGGTTATGAGCTAGACGGCAAAGAAGACAAAGTGTATCGGTTGAGGAAATCTCTTTATGGGCTGAAGCAAGCACCACGAGCATGGTACGATAAGATAGATGCATACTTGTTGGACAATGGCTTCGACAAGTGTGATGGTGAGCCTATTTTATGAAACCAGCTCATAAAAAGATAGAAAAGATAGATAAACACCTTAGAAATAAGCCTCTTCAAGGGGGCAACCTCCTTTACATTACACAAATGAACAATTCTTGGATGATACAAATGACAAGACCTCCTTTCTATATATAGCAGTCCACGGGGTCATAATATAATCAGAGTCGACATAACAATAATAATGTAAGGGAACAATAATAACAGTAGTGGGCTTCTATGGGGCACAATATGGGACTACATGGGCACAACAATATAATAAGGGGGGTGTACTAATAACTATAAGGGGTTACACTAGTAGTATAGGGGCCTAACATGCCCCTCTCCTTCAAAAAGTGTTGTCCTCAATGCTTGAGTAGTTCTTGATGCTTCTGTATAAAATTATTTTCCTCCCATGTGGAATCTTCAGCGAGTAAGTTCTTCCACTTGATGAGATACTTTGAAATTGATCGATTTTGTAGTTGTTGGGTTTTTGTTTCTGTGACTGCTCCAGGCTCCAATATGATTTTTCCTTCCTCGTCAAGTTCTGGAAATATCGTTTGAACTAGGATATTCTGCAACTTTTGAATGAGGGGCCCACTTCTTTGTCCTTCTTCCATTCATCCTTTTCTTCGTTTATCCAATCTAGTTAGATAATAGAAATAGCACAAAACAATGCTTCCACATCCTCATCCTTTCTTGAGAGTGCATCCGCCACAACATTTTTCTTCCCTTTTTTGTACATGATTTCAAAGGCATAACCCAACATCTTCGTGACCCATTTTTGTTGCTATTCAGAGGACAATCTTTGTTCTAAAAAGTATTTCAGACTATCATAATCCGTTTTTACCTTGAAGTATCTTCCCAATAGGTAGCGTCACCATTTCTTAAGTACATGTAGTATTGCCAACATTTCCTTCTCATAAATAGCTTTGTGTAAATACTTTCCTTTGATTATATGACTTTCAAAAGCAATGGGTCTTTCATCTTGCATTAAAATAATACCAATTCCATTTCCTGAAGCATCATATTCCACACTAAAGGTTTTCGTGAAGTCCGGTGTAGCTAAGACCAGTGCTTGGCACATTGCCTCTTTAAGATGTTCGAAGGCCTATGTTACTTTCAAAGTCCATGAAAATGCATCTTTCTTCAATAATATTGTTAGAGGTGCTACTATTCTCCCATAATTCTTAACAAACTTGTGATAATACCTTGTCAACCTGAGAAATCCTCACAGATGCTTTATGGATGTGGGGCTTTTTCCATTCCTTAATGGCTTTAATTTTGCTAAGGTCTACCTTAACACCTTCATGAAATATAATATGACAAAAATATTCCACCTCTCTTACTCCAAAGAAACATTTGGAGCTTTTTGCATATAATTGTTTCTTCTCCAATAGTTTGAGCACCCTGTCAACATGTTGAACATGATCCTTCCAAGACTTGTTATAGATTAGTATATCATCAAAAAATACTAGCACACATTTTATAAGGAAGGGTTTGAAAATGGAATTCATCAAAATTTGAAATGTAGAAGGTGCATTTGTAAGGCCAAAAGGCATGACCAAAAATTCATAATGATCCTCATGAGTTCTAAATGTTGTTTTCAAAATGGCTTCAGTCTTCATTCTGATTTGATGATATCCTGAATAAATATCCAACTTGGTGAAATAAATTGATCCATGCAATTCATCCAGTAATCATCAATGACAGGAATGGGAACTTTATCTTTAATAATGATCTTGTTGAGCTCCCTATAATTCGGACACATGTTCCATGACCCATCCTTCTTGTGCATCAATACTATTGGAGTAGAGAAAGAACTTTGATTAGGTTGAATTATACCAGTCTCTAGCATTTCTGCAACCACAATTCAATTTCACTCTTTTGGGCAAAGGGATATTTGTAAGGCCTGATGTTTGGAAGAACACTTCTTGGAATGAAATGAATAGAATGATCATGATCACAAATAGGTGGTTGTCCTTTCGGAGTCTCCAATACCTTGGAATGATTGTCCAATACTTTTTGGAGATCTGGAGAAATAGATGATTTTGATGTGGGAACCTCTAGCAAACATAATTGTGCAATTACGCCTCATTTTTCTTTCTTTAGAAGCTTTTTAGTCCATTAGAGCTGATTATCTTTCCCAGTTTCCCTGTGATACCCCTTAACTCAACTTCCTTTTCTTCTGAAGAAAATTTCATGAAAATTAAAATCTATTGTACCCAGGGATTGTAACCATTGGACTTCTAGTACAACATCAACACTAGCCATTGGAATGGAAAGCATTGGGCTATTCAATACATATTCTCACATGGATAGCTTGATATTATGTTACTTTCCAGAGAAATTTATGGTTCCTCCACTTGCAACCATCACTTGATACTCTGGTAATGGATTTAGGAAGCAATTAAATTCCTTGGCTATCTTACTATGAATAAAATTATGTGTACTACCCAAATCAATGAACATTATTACCTTTTTCTTCTTGATATGTCCTTCTATATTCATAATTTGAATAGTGGTAATTCAGACCAATGCATTACAAGATATGGTCGGATTCATTTCTTCTTTCTCGATGTGATCTTTCACTTCTTGAACCTTTTTCTTCTTGATATGTCCTATATTGAGAGTTTGAGGAGTGGTAATTTTTTCCAATGCTTTACAAGATATGTTTGGATTCATTTCTTCTTTCTCTGGGGGCTGGTTGATGCTTTTCTTCCTCCTCTTCACAATCTATGTAAAATAATTTCTTCTCAACACACTTATGACCTTTAGTGTATTTTCTATCACCAATGTAAAAAAGTCCTTTTTCTCTTTTTTCTTCCAATTTTTGTCGTGTAAACCTTGTAGGTTGTGGAAGGATAGAAGAAAAAACACTTCCATATTTATAGTTTTGAGTGGTAGGATTCCTTGTTTCCATAATTCTACTTTCAATTTTTATTGCCAACGTGAATGCCTTCTCCAATGAATTAGGTTCCCAAAGACGAACCTCATGCTTAATGTTATCCTTTAAATTCCTATGAAGACATCAATCATTTTCTTCTCTAGAATATCATTTACCCTTATATTCAATTTTTTAAAATCATCAATGTGCTCTACCATTGAAGCCTTTTGTTTGAGATTTATCAATTGGCTAAACAAGGTGTTACTCTTTGTATTCTCATAATGTGCTATCATTTCTTCCGTGAAAATTGACCATGTGACAAGTGCTTTATGAGAAAACAACCCTTTATACCATAAAAATTGATCCAATTCTAAATATGAATATGCAATACGTACCTTTTGTAACAGTTGCACCTCATGTATATCAAAATATTGCTCCATCTGTAGTATCCAATTTACCGGATCCTTGCCATCAAACTTCCTCATATTGCTTTTTCTTAATTTTAGGAACTCGATCTTGAAACGACTGTAACTCTATAATTTTGGATATCCCAGGTCTGAAATTTATTCCTCCAGTAACCCTCTGAGTAATCTTTCTAACCCCATAAATCTTATCAAGATTGGATTATCCAATGAAGAGTTATTCCAAATCTCCCACGATGGCCTCAGTATAGACTTGTTCACTAGAGAAAACTTGTATGACGTGCTGCAGGTTACTATTTCAACCTTATGTTCTAAAAATGATATCCAAAAAAATTACATTCCATCCTCTTTCTATACCTTCTTACGAAAATCCAATCTGATGCTCAGAGAGAATGTTATGAATATTTTCCCAAGGTGACCTGTTTGGAATGTAATTCGGGGGTCTACAAAAACCCTAACTTACTCATATTATATCTCCGAAAAAATATCTACACAGGATCTAAAATTCAGAGCCGAAGTTCAGACTCCTTTCTTCTCAAATGGGTTTTTGTTTCAGCTTCAGATACTTCGTAGTGAAAGATCTATAGTGAAAATTCCACGATGACCTATTTTAGATGAAATTATGGAGCTTCGAAAACCCTAACTCCCTCAGATCATATATCTAAAAATATAGCAAGACAAAATCTTAAATTCAAACACAAGGTTCAGAGTGATTTATCTCAAATGGGTTTTTTTTTTAAATCTTGAAACATCACATAAACAACTTTATAGCGAAAATTACACGATGACCTGTTTCGAGCAGCGAAACCTTAGAATCTAAAGCTCTCATACCAAATGTTATGAAACCAACTCACAAAAAGATAGAAAGGATAGATAAATGCCTTAAAAATAAGGCTCTTCAAGGGGGGAAACCTCCTTTACATTACACAAATGAACAATGATTGGATGATACAAATGACAAGACCTCCTTTCAATATATAGCAATCTAAGGGGTCATAATATAATCAGAGCCGACATATCAATAATAATGTAAGGGCACAATAATAACAATCGTGGGCTTCTATGGGGCACAATAATAACAATATGGAGACTACATGGGAACAACAATATAAGAAGGGGGTTGTACTAATAACTATAAGGGGTTACACTAGTAGTATAGGGACCTAACAACCTACTCTACGTCAAAGAGAATGATGGTAAGATTCTCATTATTGTCTTATATATAGATGATTTAATTTTTACAGCAAGTGATGATTTTCTCATTGTTGATTTCAAATAAGTCATGAAGAATGAATTTGAAATGACTGACTTGGGGTCGTTAAGATATTTTTTGGGCATATAAGTAAAGAAAACAGAAAATGGCATTTTCATCTCTCAAGCAAAGTATGTGGCAGACATTTTGGACAGGTTTAAAATGAAAAATAGCAAGCCCGCACCAACTTCAACTGTCATGGGGTTGAAGTTGAGAAAAGAAGACTATAGCAGCAATGTCAATCCAACATTATACAAAAGTATGAAAGGTATCTTGATGTATTTGACCACCACTAGGCCAGATATAATGTATGTAGTGAGTTTAGTGTCGAGGTTCATGGAAACACCCCATGAGACACATTGACAAGTAGCGAAAAGAATTATAAGTTATGTCAATGGGACAAAATAGTATGGTGCTTTGTAAATTCCAATCGATGATCTTAGGTTGGCTGGTTACACTGACAGTGATTTGGCAGGAAGTGTCAATGACAGAAAGAACGCGTCAGGATATGTTTTTCATTTGGGTTCCAAAGCTATTTCATGGGCCTCCAAGAAGTAGCCAATAGTTTCATTGTCAACAACAGAAGCTAAATCTATCACTGCAACAGTAGCAACGTGTTAGGTAGTTTGAATGAGAAGGATGTTGAGGGATCTTCGCCACGACTAAGAGGGAGCGACAAATATTTTCTGTGATAACACATCCACAATTGCATTGTCAAAGAATTCAGTTTTTCATAAGAAGACCAAGCATATTGATGCTAAATATAATTTTATTAGAGAGTTGATTAACAATGATGAAATTGTGTTGCAGTACTGCAGGTCACAGGAATAGTTTACTGATATTTTCACAAATCCATTAGCACGAGAAAGTTTTGTTTATCTCAGAGATAAATTGGGAATTGTCAATGGCAGCAGTTGCAATTAAGGGGGATTGTTAGAAGTAATAATCCTAACCAATGCCTTAAATACACTAACAACCACCATATTTTCCTAGTCAACCACTACACAGTTGCGATTTTGTTTGCAGGAAGAAGAACATAAGTCAGAATAAAATTTCAAAGCCGACCATTCTGCAACACATCATAGAAGTTAAAGCATTTAATGAAGTTTATTAAATAAGTATAAGAAAAAATTCACTCCGCGACTGCTGCCCACACTCCACAACACCTACAAGTTCATAAAATCATTTACTATGTAAAATCACCCATGTAATTAATGTCAAATTTGTATGTTAGGATAAACATGCAAGTAAAATTATTTTGTAATATTGGTCAAGTTGGACATGTTGGGGCAAGTTAGAGAGTGAGATTCTATGAGGTAGTGAGGAGAAAATTGTGGAGGAAATATTAGTGGGCAAGTGAAAACCAGTTTTATGGAGTTTTACAAAAGTTAACTGTGCAACCTAGTGATGCGTAAATCATCTTTGTATTTTCACTTGGATCTGCAGCCTCCATTTATCATGCCAATGTAATTTCTTTATGTTTTGACATATAATATAAAGTGAGTTTAGTTGTGTTATGGTTTTAATCTTACACAAGTAAATTTCCACAACCTCTCTTATTTTAGTCTGTTTTGCTGTGAGTAAACTCTTTGTTTTAATCAAGTCCCTATGGGGTTGTGATATCTTTGCCGTAGCCTAAGATTTACCTTTCCACAACTGAAGTTGACCTTGGTCACTTTGCAGCAACCAATTTCTGAGCTTCCTCTACCCCCTAAATTTATTTTCTAACAAAATGTTCCTTTGCCAACATCAGTGTTCATGTTTCATAAATTTGTTGATCCTCCACACATAAATAGTTATGCGCCTATCAATTGGAGTAAATCTACCCTTTTTAAGCATCTACCAATTAATGCTTAGGATGAAAATGTTTCAGAGAGGGAATCAAAAAGGGCAATAATACATGAAGGTTTGCCAATAACCGAGCAGGAAGATTGTTATGGCATTGTAGAGTGAAGTTCTTTATGGCAAGGGACAATTGCTAAACCTAGGATACCCATTTGCAATGCAATATGCATTTTAGTAAGCAAAAGCATTGAATCTAAATTGTAAGTAATCTAGCACCCCTTCATTTTAGTAATTGTCTAAGTATTATTTCTTTTTTTTATATGTATAGATATGACAGTTGATTTTGAATGGTGGGGAAATTTTAATTAGCCATTGAAGTTGTTGATTTATTGTGCTTTGACATGAATGCAGTCCTGAAGTACTAAATTGATCTATGAACACAGATCTGGAAATGCTCAAAAAACACTTTTACCAAACATTTGGCTTTGCATTGTATTATTTTATGCCCGAAAGAGACCAAGATTCCGAAACTTATCAGGAATTTCTAGAGTACATGAGTTCAAAAAATCGCACTTGTGTTGCACAATTTAGCAACGGCACAACATTGTTTTTGGTGCCTCCCTCTGATTTTTCAGAACATGTTCTCAAGGCACCTGACAAAAGTCATATTTTTGGTGTTGTGCTCAAGTTTCTGCAACAACAGGGCAATGCTATGCAGCAGACTACAATGTTGTCACAAAGTCCTCTACAACTTCATGATAAAAGACAACAGTTTCCTTTCTCCACCCAAATGCCCATGAAAGAGAATCCAACTCAATCTGCAATAGACAATCTGCCAAGATCACTCTCAACTTTAAATGGTATGCACACTGAGCAAATTGCTTCTCCAGAAATGACAAATCAGATACTAGGTACATAGCCTACTGCCATTTCTTTGAAACCTAAGCTAATTGCCACCTTAGCATCTCATTTTACAAACACATTTTGGGCTTCTACTTTGGGTGATTCTCCATCGCATCCAATCACATCAATAGGGCATGATCATCCATAAAATAATGAGAATATTACATCATTAGTTACTTCACAGCAGAAAACTGAACCAATTGAAGGAAGACCTACATCCCAGCAGACATTGTTCAGTCATGTACAAGGGCTTAGAACTGGAAATGAACTCCCTCGACATGGCAATGGGAGCTTGGAAATGGATATGGATAAGAATAGGAGTTACCAGGCAACATTACAATTAGCTGCCAATCTTTTAAGAGAACTTAAACAGAAAGAGCAACGCAACAAGCAAATATAGAAAGTTCTTAGCAACAAAACATCGATTGTCCTATCTAATTGGCCTGGTTTTTCATTGAACTTCTGAGGGATGCCTGATCTGATGCTTGTGAAGCCAAGGATAATTCGTGAGTGGGCATGGATGTAAGCTTCATAGTCACATTTTAAAATTACACAAAATTTGCTTTTAGATTGTGAAAGTTTTTATTTATGGAAATAAATTCTAAAGGCCATTAACGTGTAAAGTGAAATGTGTCATTTATGATTAACATTAAAATATTCTAATTTTTAAATTTCTCATGAAAATTGAATATTTTTAATTATTAATTTTTTTTCCCTCATGAAAATTGAAATATATTTTGTTAAGTAAGATTAATAGTTAACATTTTTAATGGGTTAATCTTTAAATTTTTTCTAAATCTCTTAGATGAGATAGATTTTACAGCTGCGGCTCGAGGTCTTTCTACAGCTGTGGCTCCAGGTCTCTACGTGAGTAGATCTACAGGAATTCTCACTGTAATCATGAACCTCCTGCAGTAAGATTGTCTCATTGTAATCATGAACCTCTTGCTTTTGATTCATCTCTGCGGTGCAAACACATTTATTCATGTGCGTGCGGTGATTGGGCAATCTATAGCTTCTCCTACCGATCTGGTTTCTCGCAAATCTCTTGCAGGTTTCTCGCAGATTTATTTTTGCAGATCTCTCGCAGATTTCTTCCAATCAGGTTTCTTGATAAGGTATTCTATCAGATCTCTTCCGATAAAGTTTCTCGCAAATTTCTTGCAGATCTCTTTCGTAGAAGCGGAGTAATTGCTACTGTATTTGAATTGATTGTTGAAGCAAATCTCTTCCAGTTTCTCGTAGATCTGTCACAGATTTCTTGCAGATCTCTAGCAGATCTCTTCCGGTTTCTCGCAGATTTCTTCCAGTTTTTCAACATTCCAAATCTCTTCTGTAGATCCCGTGGATGTATATTTCACAGTCCAGATCTCTTCTCTATTGTGAAGGGAGTTGAGGGGGCTGGGGTGCAACTGCCTTATTTGTGGCTAGGGTTCTATAGAAGTAAAATATGGCCCCTAGCTTCGCGAAAATAGTTGTTGGCTCAGTTTCGTCTGCTTCTGGAGGGCAATCTCCTACCCATATCGTCAGTGAAGCCCTAGCTCCCACTGTCCAAGTGGTCTAGGCCTCACTCAATGAGGCTTTGAAGTTTTTTGAAAGTGCCCTAATATGTCGGTTCAATGGTTTTTGGCCACGGCTAACAGCTCTCCACAATTGGATCTCAGAGGTATGGAAGCCTGTCATTTCTGATGAAATTAATATCTACCCCTATGCTAGGGGTTTCTTTATAGTAGATTTTGAAAATCCTAAAAGCAGACAATGTATTCTAGATTCCGGCCCTTTGTTTTGGGAAAACTCAGGCCTATTCATGAAGCCATGGGACCCATCATTTGATCCCTCAACAGCAGTCATAACTTCAGCACCAGTTTGGGTGAGATTACCAAGCCTACCCTTGCATCTCTGGAATCTCTCCTCGCTAAAAGCCATTGGAAATGCAATTGGGAAATTTTACTGTAGGTGCCCAGAAACAGAGGAATATGCCAGAACCACCTATGCGCACATTTGTGTGGAAATGGAATTCAGCGCTAGATTCCCAGTGGAAATAAACCTAACAAGTAAAGACTATGTGTGGAATCCAAAGCTCGATTATGAAAGTGTCCTCTTCCGATGTCGATCCTGCTTTGAGACAGGCCATCTTGCCAAAAATTGCCCAAAATCCTCCTAGAATAATTTTGCTAGAAGAAACCACCACAGATCTACATGGTGGGAAGGAGCACAAAAAGAACACTACACTGTCATCAAAGAAGAATACTCAAGAGAAAACTCTAAATCACAAGAAAGCAGGCAAGAAAGAAACAACTCTCAAGACAAGTAGGGAGAAAGCCTCGCCCAACAACAAAAAAGTGAACTCGACAACCCCTCAAGCATCAACAGTTAGAAGTATTTGAATACTGCACAAAATAAAACTTCATTTAAGAGCAAAACAGATCTCCTAGACCAAACTTCTTCTCCAACTATATTCAAAAGGACGAACATAATAAATCGTGAAGCTAAGACACCAATGTCCCTAGAACTAGAAGAGATGAAAGAGATGCAAGATAAAGGACATTTGCAGACTGTAGAGGAAAAAAATAAAGCTACAACATCAATCTCGCCAAGAAAGATGAGAAGCCAGACAATTAAAAACTAAGAAATTTATAGGTCCGATAGACCAATTTGGTCTCAGTGGACGGTAACCACTATCATCATCATCATCATCATCATAAAATTATTTTATTGTTCTTATTATACTATTAATTTGTTCTATAATATATATTATATTCCATTATTCATAATATGTTATAATATATAATATTATATGATATATAATATGTGAAGTTGTCATTTAAAGATGGTTTTTTTCTCATAAATAATGGGTTTTATATACTAATTTAGTTTGTGATTTGGTAATTATAATAACTTGCTTATAATTCATTAGGTTAGGTTGAAAAGAGGATGTCTTTCATACATGGATATCTCACACTAAAGGGAATTTTCCAACCTAGTAATTTTAGAATTGGCTTAGTGGGTAAAAGCTAATTTACTAATTTTGTGGCTATGGAAGGCAAGGTTGGATCTTCAAACTCTTTTTGGCATCACATGTATTTATAAAACCAAGTTGGGATACAAGTCTTTGATAAAAACTAAAATTATATTGTGGCTTGTTTTCTTGTGATTAATCTTTATGAAGAGTTTAAACGTTAGTGGAAGCTAGCTAAAGGCAAAGTTCTTGTAATTTCAGTTATTGACTATGAAACTCTATTAGGTTTTCTTTGATACACCTAGTTAGGGCACCCTCCAAATAGGGGTGTAAGGGTTGTTCTATTCCTCAACTTTAATCACTATTCCCACATGTGTTATGCTTCAGGTTTTAGTGCCAATACAAAGGTAGATTAGGAACTCTTTTCACATTGTTATATATTTTTCCATTATGAGGTATTCACTAGCTCCAAATTTTTTGAGATGCTAATATTTTCATTGATTAGAAAATGTAAATAATAACTTGGGATTATTGAATCTACATCATTTTCTTTCCCAAATATGTAAGTATATTCAAGCCATGAAAATGTTTGCTTCTCTCACATGGTGAGGGAACTTAATCAAATTGTAGATAAGTTTTCCAAGGTGGCATTGGATTGTGAGGATTTGATTTTGGTTGGTGAGTATGTGGATGATTAGGAGATTCAAACCATATCTGTCAAGAATTATTATTTGAAAAATTTTCAGCTTTATTCAAACTAATTGTTGTTGTTGATGAATAAAGTAAATTAAAAAAAATGCATTACAATTATATGAAACATTAGATTAAGGTCTCACAATCTAAGTTCATTCTAATATTTTATTAAAGCTTTTATAATACATTAATTCAATAGTAATATAGCTTATATAAAAAGAAATTATGAAATAAATCATATATAGTGTTAATCATTTTTATTATGGATTTAGTAATTGTAGAGAGGTATCAAACAATTTCTTTTAGAATACAAAACTTGAAAAAAAGTTTTCACTTTAAGGGATTTGATCTTTCTGTCTTGATAGATTTGTGGTTAATATGGATTTATACCAGTTGAGTGTGTGTGTACGCACACATACCATGTGTAATTTTTCATTGTTTAAAGTGAGATTTTGAATGCATGAGTAGATTTAACACCTTAAAATGTGGATTGTTTGCTACAAAGCTTCAACTTGCAACTGTTGGATTTTAGACAAAAGTGAGCAAAAATTATACCAGAAAAATGAGCAAAATGTAGAATAGTGATACTTGAGGAATAGGCTCCCCCACCCTCCTAAATTCATGGGTCTTGCCAAGTTATGAGCTATTACACACCATATACAAGTCTAAGTGGGTTGATGACCATGAACAATGCCTCATGAATTACACTAGAACTAGTAGGAGGCATTACATACCATAGGAGTGCGTTCAGTAGTTATTAAGATGGGTAGAATGAAATAAAATTCCTTGGGTTGTTAATGATGTTTCTTACTCTTGAAGGCCATGGATGAGGTATCTATCCATCATACTTAACCTAAGGAGGATAACTTTGGAATCTAAATAAAACTTTGAGTGTGGTTAGGAGGTATTACACATAATAGATTATTTGTAGAACATTCACAATAATTGTTGGATAAAAAAATTAACTTATTTCCTATACATGAATGATTCATCCAAGTACCACTCATAATATTTTGAGGGGATATTTAATCTATAGATTAGAGTATAGTTATTTTTTTAAGGTATTATGCACCACCGTCATGTATCAAGGCCTTAAAAATGATAATGGGGTGAAAACAAGGGCCTTAGGCCCTAAGTGAACAACAACAACAACAACAACAACATTTGAAGTGTTGCATGTAGTACCTTCCAAAAGTGCTAGATCGAGATAGATATAATTCCATTTCTTGTTGAGAGGGAATGTTGAAAATGCAACAAGAAATTTGTAATTTAATTTTTTCATTGAATTAAATTAGGAGAAAAATTGTAATTCCACATCACAAGACAACTTGTATGAGTTAACTATGTTAATTTGACTTAATTGGCTCAGTTAATTTGAGTTGAGGGTCTAGCTTGAGTCATGTAGAGTGTCTCCTACTTTATAGGAGCCCTGGTTGAGTTTATTTTGAGTTGTAATTAATTACTTGAGTTTAACTAAGTTTAAGTCAGTTAAACTAGTTCCAACTGATGGAACTAGTTCAACTAGTTAACTGATGATTCACTCAAATAACTCATGCATGTCAGAACTGAGAGTTAACCAATTGACATTGGAGTTTAGGGACAATTAACTATCAGTTGTATATTCATTTAAATTGTACATGTGGTACATGTAGTCAAAGGAAGGCCTATAATGGATTGCACAATTCCAATTGAGGAATTTCCCTAATTAATAGGGTTAATTCCCAAGGAAACAACGCAAGTAAATAGGGACTTGGGCAAGCAAAAATTTGGTGAAGTATTGGCCTATGCTTATGTAGGATGCATTGTGAGACATGCAGAGATAGTGCAGAGGTTTCTTTGGTTTGAGAAAAGCATTGCAATCTTCCTATATTTTCTAATTAACGTAATATACATATAGAAAGGGGTTTTAGTTGTGGCTTTCCCCAAGAAATCATTGAGTAATCCGTTTACTAAATTATTTCTCTTGTATGCTTCATGATTTCATGATTGTTTAATTATTTCTGCTGGTGAGTGGAGTATATTTAAGTATATTTTTTTAGTAAATTACAATTAGTAGTTTGAATCTACAAGGATTTTCTACAACTAATGCGCTTAATAATGAATTTTCCAGCTTCAATATGTTCTTAGGAAGGTTAGAGATGATTTTCATATCTTGTTTTCTTAATGCATTTATTATGTAGGATATATAAAATATTTGATGCACATCACAGGAAATCTAATCTAGAGAAAAATAAGGGATATCCTCCCTACTCTAGGATGACAAAAACACGGTTGGCTTAGAGAAGTCATTACTCTTATTTGCAGTTGTGAAGTCATAGGGAACCACATCTTATTTTCCAATATTTCTAGAGGGAAGCAGTCTTCTCTTCAAGGAGGTTGTGCCTCAGCTATTTTTGTATAAATAAGAGGCTTTAGTAGCCCATTAGATGAGAACTTTTTGGGATAGAATCACCAACAGTGAAGACTTTTTCCCGACATTTTAGTTCTATAATATTTCTTGTATTGGGATATTTTTTGGTTAAAGAGAAGCACTCTTCAGCTTCTAGTCTAATTTTCTCTTACGGAAGTGAGTCACTTTAGGTTAAGGCCCAACCTAAGTGCTCAAGCCCCTTCTTGTATTTTTACTTTGCATGCATTAGTTCATCTATATATGTTTCTATAATTCCAGTTCTTAATATTGTCTTCTGTAGGATTGATAAATCATGTTTGTACATGATATTTTTTCTTATGCATATTGACTTAGTGAATTTAGCCATACTTACTCCATGCAATTTAGTGTCATTTTTCATGCACTAGCCTATTTTTATTGTTGGAATTTAATTGTTGTTCACTTATTTCTAAATTTTTTCATTACATAAATTTGTGTGTTGCAGAGATAAAGGAATCTCCATAATCAATATTTTTCTAAAAATTGTTTCTCATATCTGTAATGACTTGGGAAGTACCCTCTAACTATCCTTTATCCTTTCCCCACCTTCACTTCTCAAACTACAAGTAGAACACATAAAATTGGTCTTCACTATTTCTTGTAGCAAAATAGGGCATCATATAATTGTCCATAAATTACATCAAAAAATTCCATATTACATCAAAACCTAAGGATGGAATTTGGAAGTTTGGAGATACCCTAGAATTCTTGACCTAGTAGTTGTAGCAAAATTGTCTTTATTTTTTTGCAAATTAGGGTTTATTGTTTGAACATTCTCTTTTAGCTATAAGTTGATTTATCATGCATCATATACTAGACATAATATTTCTCCATATTTCTCGAAATGATTTGATTTCCTTTACTAGAATTAGTATAGTTTTATTCATTATCCTTTACTTTCCAAAAAAATATAGTAGGTTTATTTTCAATCATTTATTTTTCTACAAATATATTAGGGGTGCTTTTCTTTGTTTCCTTTCTTGCTATATAATGTTAGAAGGGAAAATTTGCATAATTCAGGATTCTATACATTAAAACCCTCTTACATAGTGAAATAAGAAATGAGTTGATTGATCTCCTTAATCTAATGAGTAAACAGAATGTATCCCAATTACCATTTGAAGAAACATGTAAAATATGTAAGCACATATCAAGAGAAAGGGCATGATTAAGTAAACCAACATCAAGGTTAGTAAGTCAAGTTAAACTTGGTAATTTGATAGATAACTTTCAAACAGATATTCTTAATAATATAAGTAAACAAAGAGATATGTCAAAAATGAAAAATAAGCAAGAAGAAAATGTTAAAATTTGTGTCATTTGTACGACAAACACACGCTACAAGATATTGTCCATCATTACCAGGACTGAGAGAAGTTTACCAAGAAGATAGTGGAGCAAATTAAACACCTAAACATGTTGCTCCAAGGACACTTTAGCAGCATCATCAGTCAAGTATGGTGCAATATCCTTACCTAAAATCCCCAGGTTAAAATTGGGCACATAGGATAGACCTATTGGCCAAAAACCTCTATAAGGTGGCTATTGGACCTCAAGAAAAAAATAAGAAAAATAAAAATAAAACAAAATGAAAATGATAAAAATTGTGTTCTTATTACCTTGGTGAACGTGTAGGAACAACAAAAAATCAAGAGGTAAGATAGATAGACCATCATGTAATCACAAGCACATAAACCTCTAGAAAATCCGTGGAGCCTTCCCACACCATTTCCATCCATTATCCCACAATTCAAAAGCTTCCACTCATCATTCCCAAGCCTTTCTTATTCACTTTCCTCACTGTCTTAAGTTCTTATAGGAAGGGTCTACAATGTCATAGGAAGTCACAGAATTAATTAAAAAAGGGAAGAAAAATGTTTTGACCATATCCTTCAAACCATGCATCCATTAGTTGAGAATTTGATGGGGAGATGCATAAGAGTGATGGTAACATGCTTGAACAATTTTAGGAAATTGTAGTGTATATATTTTTAAGAAATTGGCCACCATTGACTATATCTATTTCTCATGTTTTTCAATATTTGTGCATCCATTGGCCGAAATATTTTATGGGGAAATTCATAAGGGTGATGGCAACATGTTCAAAAAAATTCATGAACTTTTTTTTCAAGAAATTATTTGTCATCACTTACAACTATTTCTCATTTTTCTAAATATTCTTGCATCCATTAGTTGATATTTTTTATGGGGAGATACATAAGGGTCATGGTAACATGCTCAAAACATTTTAGGAGAATACAATCTATTGTTTGAGGGATATTCGCTAAATAAGTATGCTACAATAAGTGGACACATTCGATAGCCCAGATTTGGAAAAAATACATAATCAAAGTTTTTCTTCACCTACAAGCAAGAGGAAGACACCTAAGGTTTCCTAACATTCATTCACTCCATTATCACTTGCCACCCCTAATTTTCCCCTTATTATCCATCACTTTTCACATACGTCAATCCAACATTTCCACTCTTTCCCATCAATCACAAGTACAAAATACCTTGCCATCAGCACCAACAACTTCCTTCTAAATTATGAAAAAATTACAAAGGCTCCAACAAGAAAAAATTATGAGTCTGAGGAGCTTTTGTGGCCACTACAGGAAAAAAACATAGTCTTGTAGAAATCTTCAAAACCCCTACAAGCCCAACTATCCATTATATGTAAAGCAACAAACCCATCATATTCAAATGGCCTCTTGTAGATGATATAATATTTCATGTCCACCTACAACATCAACACTTTATCCACCTAGAGTAGCGTCACTTCAACAACTTGTGTCAGAGTTATTTAGACCAGTAGTATTAACATTAAAAGGACTCCAAGTCTCCAAAAGTAGTAGGAGTAGCATCAGATTCTCCAGTAGGATCATCAAAGGAAGCGACAACATCTTAGTATTTAGAAATATCCTCGAAGGTGGCCTCAACATCTACACCAACAACATCCATGACACCTACAAAAAGCATATATGGTAAAACACATGTACACACATCTTTAAGCTCATGCTTCAAACCTATTTTTACTTCAGAAAAAATTAAAAGTGTGACAAGGAAAGGTTTTTTATAGCCATATTTAGTTAGCAGGTAGCATCAGCCATATCTAGTAGTGGAATTTACTTTTCCACCAAGACACCCACATGTGTGGGAGAGGAACAAGAAAAAAGTGGAAAAGACTCAAGAAAGTGGGTTGTTATCGTAAAGTACAAAGTAGGTGGGGGGCCAACTAACTTAACTCAAAGCACTCTGAGATTATTTTGCATGCAATATTGTTTAAATAAAAAAATAAAAAATAAAAATAAATTAGATTTGTGATCACCATGGGAGTAAAGTACAACCCTTGATCTACATATTGACTACTATAGGATCATATAGGCGCTACTATCAGAGGTAGACAAACTGCTACAAGATCCTACATGTTTCTACAAGAAATGCATAACTTACTACAAGAGGTTGAAAATTTTCCCAAAACATCTAGAAAAGCTTCAAACAAATTTAAAGGAAAGTGAATATTCAAAATAAATGTAATTCACAATCATTTTTTTCCATCTACATTTGACAAAATTCCTTAAAGTAAATTCCTTACATTTTATAGTCTAAATTTACATAATGCAATGAGTGGTATGATTGTTTTCCTTTTCTTAAAAGAACTATAGACTGGAAAAATTATGGTGAAGAAATACATAAAATAGTTGGATAAACATACTCTATTGCCTTTAAGAAGAAAGACTATATGTTTTCCTTCTATTACAAGGTACCAAACTCCATGTGCACCATTTTTTTTATGGCATTTGATATTTTTCTTGGATCCCTCTCATCGAGAGGTGTAGAATTGATCTAAAGATCATCTGATTCCGATAAGTATTCATGGAGATATGAATTTATTTGTGTTATGGGACCATTCATCAAGGTCGTCCAACAACCAAATAACCACCACATGTGCTCAACATTTTAGTATAAATGGAGGTGACTTGATAGTTATTTGTACACATGCTTCACTCTTGATTTCTCTCCATTCGTCTTTGGGTTTTAGTGGAAGAGAATTCTAAGAGGAGGAAGCCCTAGACGCAAGAGGAAAGGAGACTAAACAAGGAGCCCTAGCCACAGTTTAGCTGCAGTCATGAAGAGGTTCAATATTTCCCTAGCCATAGTCCAAGAGAGGAGATCCCTACTCCTATACACTGCCTAAACCTACCCTAATATGCCGCCTAAAGGGATACCCTAACCGTGGTGAAGGAGGCCTATACACACTGCCCTAGCCTGCCCTTATACATTGTCTAAAGGATGCCCTAACTGTAGTCAACAGAGGCTATTTAGCCACAGCTAAGGGAGTTGTTTAGGGGATCATTTTGGAAGGGTTTAGGATAGCCCTTAGACACAACAAAAAGGAGACTAAACCACAGTCTTTAAATAGCTAAACATAGCCACAAAGATGATGGCATAATTCCCTAATCGTAGCAAGAAGAGGCAACAAGGTAAGGTCACTTCAGGACAACATGGATTAGAGGCCAAATTGTTGTGGGAGTGTAGATTATTTTGAGGGTTGTTTGAGGGTGAAAACAGGCATAGAATAGGGTTTTCTTGAGGATCAAGGAGTTGCGTGTAGGGATATTGAGGCCTAGCCTAATCAAAGTTGTATGGACTGCTATCAAGGGGTTTCGGAGTGAGTTGTAGATGATAGTTGTACTATGATAGGAAGTAGGCCTAATCACCTCATAACAAGAGACAACATGGATAGGCTTGTGGCAGATCTATTGAAGAGAAGTTTCCCTTGCCTAGGACACTGATTATAAGGGTTGCTTGATAATCTGTTAGGGTTGTCATTGGCATTGCTATGTACTAGGTTGCAGGCCATACAACCATAGCAAGCAACCTTGGTATCTTAGGATGAAGGTTGTAAGTATATGATAGTAGTATGATAGTGAAGCAATATGAAAGATGCAACACAATGAGACACAGTGATGGTGCAACATGGTGCAGTATGGAACAACAATAAGTACATCATGGTGATGATGGGCATATTGTAGCAATAGGATGATGAGGTATTGAAACATGCATTTGGATGCAACATAATGCAATGAAGAGCTCAACATAGTGCATCATGAGGAGATGCATTATAGTGATGGGTACAATCATGATTAGTGAATCCTAATGATATGCAACATAGTGATGATGGGTGCAGCATGGTGCAACACAGTGAGGTGCAACATAATGATGAGGTGTAGCACAAGGATAAGTCTAGCTTGTTGATGGAATCACCTTGGAGAATCAGTTGAAGTAGCATGTCTTCAACTGAGTTCAGCTACCTCATGTATCATCTTCTTAGAGATGATCTCTGCTCTTATTTAGATAAGTCAAAGTGTTGACTTCTCTTGTACATGTAATATCTCTCTCTCTATTGTACTATTGAAGAACATATAAGAAGAATTTATCAAGGGTTTCCCCACATTGGGATGTTAACCTGACTAGTGCCACATCTTGTGTCCTCTTGTCTTGGCTTGTCTTCTGTGATTTATGTTATGTTCTATCTGCAATTTACTATTATGCTAATGTGATTGCTAATCTAGAAAAGATATTGAACTAACTGTGAAAATTGAAATAAATTGCTCTAAGCATAGAACATACCTAAAATTAACATATAGTAGAAGAGATACAAAAAAAGGTCAAGGAAGAGTTAGAAGAGGCATAAACAAAAGAAGAAATAGAAATAGAGACAAAGGAAGCCATGGAAGAAAGGACAAAGGAAAAGGTAGGAGCAAAAGAAAAAATGCAGGTTGAGCCAAAGACAGAGGCAAAGATAATAAATATATGATTAGAGGCTCATGATGTTCTTTCACCTTAGGAAAAACATCAAGAGTTCAATGAAACACCAATAGAACTACCAAATAAAAGGAGGAAAGAAGAGACAATGGATCCCATGATCTACAAGGAAGAAGGGCACTCTCTAGGGGAAGAAGTGGCTGCATTTAACATAACCTGTTTCTACAATAAAATTTTCCATCAAGTTGAGGCCCACTAGATTAGGATTAGATTTAGTCCTCCACTACTATTAGGCCTAAAAGAACCTCAACATCAACAAAAGGAGGAAAAGGAGTGGAAATACATTAAGGAATATGCAGGATTCCATCAGGTAGTGGCATCTAAATCCACATCATCATGGGATGTCATAAAAGTCATTAGAGGCATACATGAAGAACAATAGTGAAAATAATATGAGTAGGTTGCTTAGATGATGTGCAATAGTTTTAGTAGGGGGTATTGTGGGACTCCAAATTATAGACAAATTGAGGCCCATATAACATTTCGTTATGTGCTTAATAATGTAATTTTCAGCTTTAATATGTTCTTAGGAAGGTTAGAAATTATTTTCATATCTTGTGTACTTAATACATTTATTGTGCAATATATTAAGAATATTCGATACGGATTATAGGACATCTATTCTAGAGAAAAATAAGGGACTTGCTTCCTACTATAAGATGACTAAAATTCAACTATCTTAAAGAAGTCATTACTCTTCCCTATAACTACGAGGTCACAGGGAACCAGAGCCTATTTTCTAGGATTATAACTGCGAGGTCACAGGGAACTAGAGCCTATTTTCTAGGATTTTTGGAGGGAAGCAGCCTTCTCTTCAAGGAGGTTTACCCTAACTATTTTTGTATATATAAGAAGCTTGAGAAGCCCATTGGAATAGAAATTTTGGAGATTATAGTTAGCAATAATGAAGGATCTTTTCTGACATTTCAATTCTATAATATTTCCTATATGAGCATATTTTTTGGTTAATAGGAAGCACTCTTGAGTTTCTAGTCTAATTTTCCCTCACAGAACTAAGTCTCCTTGGGTTAGGGCCCAACCTAGGTGATCAGGTCGCTTCTTGTATTATTACTTTGCATGCATTAGTTCAACTATATATATTTCTACAATTTCAATTCTTCGTATTGTCTTTTGTAGGGTTAATAAATCAGTTTTTTTATGAGTTTTATTTATGCATATTGACTTATTTAATTTATTCATAGTTCTTCCCGTCAATTTAATTTCCTTTCTCATGCACTAGCCTATTTAGATTTTTGTTATTTAATTGTTGTTCACATATTTCTACATTTCATCATTACATAAATTTCTATGTTGTGGAGTTATAAGAACCCCCATAATCAATTTTTTTTTCTAAAAACACTTGTTTTCCATATGTTTAAGGACTTGGAAAATACCCATTGACCATATTTTATCCTTTCCCTACCTTATTCACCTCTTGAACCACAATTATAATGCATAAAGTCGCTCTTGGTTGTTTCCTGTAGAAAAATAGGGGCATCCTGTATTAGTCCAAATATTGCATCAAAACACTTCCATATTTGCACTAAAAACATGTCAAACCTTCTATAGCATATTACAATGTACATCAAGCCCTAGGATGGAATTTGGAAGTTAAAATATCCCCTAGAATTCTTGACCTAGTAGTTGTAGCAAAATGATCTTTATTTTCTACAAATTAAGGTTTGTTGTTTGAACATTCTCTTTCAATCGTAGGTTGATTTATCATGCATCATAGAATGGAATTCCATCTTGTTGTAGCTTTCTTGAATTATTTTCTTTCCTTTCATAAACTTGGCATAGGTTTATTTTCAATCCTTTGCGTTCTTCAAATAGAGAGTAGGTTTATTTTCTATCATTTACTTTTCTACAAATAGAATAGGGTTACTTTTTGTTGTTTCCTTTCTTGCAAACTATATTAGGTCTATTTGTTGTTCCTGATTTCTATTATCATTTCTTATAGCCTAGATACAAAAATTGGTCTTTGCACATTTTAGCTTCCCTTGATTTGCATCAAATCAACAAAAGAAATACACATTGCATGTTACACACATAGTGTTGGCACCACTTAATTTTGTACAAACCTTGGTTGATAATTAAAGATGAGACCCTTAGGAGTTTCAACATTCTTACTATAATACCAAGCCATCAATTATGCAACATGAACTTCTCTTTCCCTAGGAATGAAAACAATTCACTTATTACCTAAATAATGTTTCCTCAACTCAAAAAGTATGAGTGAGGCCTCAAAACACCACATATTATATCAATAGTGGATATTTGACCTCCAGATGAAAATACCTAAGAATAGTTAGGAGGTATTGCACAAAATATATGATATGCATCAATTGCTTCAAAATGTCAAGAAATGAAAGTAGGGATCTTCGACCCTAAATAATGATTCACAATCTCAATGGCCTTGGAATATATCTTATACCACTAAACATTACCTATGTAAACCTCAATGATAGAAAATACAAGAAGAATATTTTTGGAACATATGCTAAGACATGATGCAACCTTTTAGGTGATATCATATATCCTCTTTTTACAAGCCCAATTTTCTATAATGTTTGTTTATGGGAGCTCCTTGGATGAAATATGTCCAAAGTAGACATTATTTTTCAAGCATTATGGCAGCCTTAAGTTATGGTTTCAACAAAGGGTAAAAGAAAAACTCAGCTTCTTAGCTAACACACTAGTCCATAAGAGAAAATGAAATTGACATCTCTCAACACATAAATTTTTAAAATACCCATGGATTTCATTAATTCTTTTATAACCACTATAAATATTGATGTTGAGTGAAGTAGAAAATCATGCAAAAAAGGTGAAAAACACAAGTAAAATTGTGATGAAGATTGGGCATGTCAAAGGAAAGTAGAAAATATGAAAAAGTATTGAATTCAACATATAAAAACAACTTATGACCTATGCACATCATGGAATAAAATGAAGTAGTACTAAATTCATCATTAAAGGAGTTGTTTTTGAAACCATAAAAGAGCATTTATCTAATTGTGAGTTTGTGATGTCTAAAGATATCAATTTTCTCAGTACTTATGTGTTGTAGATCCATTTTATCTCAATTTAGTGCATGAAAGGCCAATGTTATAATATTCAAAAGATAATAAGAGAAAATCATTGAAATTACAAACTTATCAACTTTAAATAAGAATAACTAAGTTAAAAATAATAGCATATTGGTTACATCTCTCACTTGAGTAGGCATTTTGAATTTTCTATGTAGCTAATAGTATCAATCAATTTATCATGCTTATAATGAGGAATGAACTAGCATACCTATGACATTTTTTTTTCTTTTTTTGGAAAGTGATTGCAACTTGATTTTTGTATTTTCTATTAAGTTACTGATGTGGTAGACAACAATACTTACTTTGTAATTCTTGAATACATACCCATCCTTTTTTTTGTGGGGTAGGTAGTGTCAAGTATCCACCTTAACTAACCTTTGACCCAATTCAAAATTATTGATAGTTTTTTTTTCCTTCTTGTATACTCTCCCATCGTTGACATGCACCATTGCACTATAGTCCCATCATCTTGATGGAGACCAAGTGTTGTGAGGTTCAACTCTTCCCTATGTAGAGTAGTTATTATGCATGTACTAGCACCATCATGATGCTATTTTCCATGTATAGTTTCGAAATATTTAAATGTATGTGGAATCCTATATCTTATATGAAATACACATAAAAATTCATTTTTGAACTAGCCTACACAATCATCCAATCAAATCCAACTATTTTTTTTGTTTAATGTTCAACTTTATATTACTGATGCAAAACAATACAATGGTTTGCCTCTATGTTATGGGATACCCTATAGGGAAACCAAAAAAAAAAAAAATAGATTTACCTGCTTTAAATTACACTTTTTTTCTTAATAAGCCTATATGACATAAAAAAGATGTCACCAAAGCCAAAGTTGTAACTATGTAGA
Organism: Pinus taeda; assembly: GCA_000404065.3. Taxonomy (NCBI): domain Eukaryota; kingdom Viridiplantae; phylum Streptophyta; class Pinopsida; order Pinales; family Pinaceae; genus Pinus; species Pinus taeda. The sequence continues at coordinate 14,895 of APFE031501932.1, read as the reverse complement.
GAGTTACAAAAATAGTTTCCATGCTCAACAGAGCCAACAAGACAATGAAAATGCTGAAAGTTTAATTGAGACATTACAACGAGTGATAATTTGACATGGGCCAATAAGGAAGCCATGGGTCCTAATCAAGAAGCCATGAATTATCATAGTCATGAACCACTACCTTACCAACAACTAAGGAGCTATGAACCATGAGCCACTATGTAGCTATGATCCATGAACCACCATTTAGAGAGAAGCCATAAACCGCATACCTTGAAGAAGTTGGCAACAACAGAATTTTGAAAATCCATGAACCAAAATTCATCAAGGTACTCTAGGTCTTAGAGAAAATCCTGCAAAGGCTGAATCTCTGAGTCCCTGACCATACAAACCACTTCTTGAAACAAGGTCCCAATTCATTTTTGTTACACTTAACTGCCAACACATAAAATATTCCACTAACACTCAACTGGTAACCATGGTGGCTCATGGGCTAGTTGACAAACAAATACCATGTTGGTAGTTTGTGCTATATAATCACCCCATAATTCAAAATTACAAAAAATTTTGGATTCAAGGACATTATGAACACAAACCCATTTATCTAAGCTTGAATATGAACATATCGCTAATATTTTCACTACCAAATAATAATGGATGACTCCATGAGTTGTTGTCAACAAGAAGAGGAGGTTATATAGCCTGATATAGTTATACCAAGCATTGAATTGAGTTTGAGCATCTAGAGCCGATGGATTATGATGAATCAAAGGATTCTATATGAAGGTCAAACCATAATAGCAAAGCTAGTGGGCCACTAGAGGTGCCAGAGCCATCCTACAATCAAAGGAGGCCAGGGGTGGCCAAATGTAAATCCAACTATGAGAAATCTAGACCAGCTATGAGAATGCAAAATTAGACCCATAAGTAGTCCAATTAAGGATTTTTATGACAGGGAAAGTATAATCAACATAACTGCTATACAGTAATGAGACATATTTCATATTTTCCCCTGACGAATGCTCCTTAGGAAAGTATATCAGTAATTAAAATATGACGAAAGGAGGAGCCATGATGCCACTATCATCTTGAATTACAAGGCACCACTACAAACCATTATGAATTTCCATCATTTTCCCACGATAAAAAAATAGATTTAGTTTATGATGACCAAGGTGAGTTTGAAGTGGGAATCATATCAAGATAACTGCTCTCATGTTGGTGGATTAACAATCATCCAAGTGGTTCATCCCATATAACCTTGATTGTCTATCAACAAGCATCAAATTTAGACACCCACCGTGGGGACTAATCAAATCCAATATTGATAAAGTGGTAATATCCCTAACAATCCAGTGATCATAAAAACACAAAAACCAATTGAACATAATTTATGTTGTGGGTACAATCATCACTTGCATAGAAGTGACACCTTTTCATTATCCCTTACATCTCCTCACTACAACCTAGAGCATGCATATAAGTTATATAGACCATTATACCCTCCTAATCCAACATGTAATATAGGATTTGGATCTCATTTTGTGAGTGTAGGGTAAATCTTCAGGAAAATCAAGCATGGATTATAAATTTTAAAGGTGAAATGTATCTCTGGATAATTTGAATTGCTTTTCTTGTCACTAAGTCATACCCACATGATGAACACAATGTTCATGCTCTAATGAATTCATATATAAAAATTTAGACTTACACTTGGTGGAATAAAAAATTAGGTGTCATATGCATGTGTGCATGCACATCCATGGACATATCTAGAATAGTTGATGGATAAAACAATTTCCTTATGTCTCATATGAGTTCTTGCACATTAATGATGTACAACCACCACTCATAATATTTGTAGGGGATATTTCGTCTCTAGATGGGAATACAAATATTGTTATAAGTTATTGTGTACCCTTGACATGTATCAAGATCATAAATTTGGTAATTGAATGAAATAAATAGCCTGAGGCCCTAAGTGAGGCTTATTGTTGTTCATGTCGATGAATAAGGCCATAAGCCACCTTGCACAACTATTGTAGAGGATAATTCTTCTCCAATAGGATATTGTAATTTAGGAGGTATTATGCACCATTAACCTATCTCTTTACCAAGAAATGAAAACAAGTTATTTAGTACCTAAATGAGGCATATTCGACTTGACATCCATGAGTTAGTCCTCAAAGAATCACACATGGTATATATAAGGTGTATTTTAGATCCAAATGCAAATGTATGAGAACCACTAGGATGTATGTAATATGGAAAATTCACTTCTGTGGAAAAAAATGAACTCCCTAGATCTAGTGGGATGATCTAGAAATAACATAAACCTAGGGGACGAACATCCTATCTATTATTTGAGTCAAAATTTAAATGACACTAAAATCAAATACACTCACGTCAAAAATTTAGTTTTGGCAGTTGTGCAAGTTGTCTAGAGATTTCAACGCTACATTCTGCTTCAGAAGACTATGAAAGTTTCTAATTGCATCTCAATGACATACATTTTGTTGTGTCAATTGTTGGGGGGGGAAATTAACTATAAGCGGATTGTTATTTTCAAGGAGTTTGATCTGGCATTCATCAAGTCTAAATATAAGAAATCTCTAGTCTTCGTTGAAATAATATGTGACCTTCCCTCACCTCAAACTGAGTCTAAATCTAATGAATATATTCCCCATGAGTCATTATTTATGGTTGATTCATAAAATCCTTGGTATGGAGGTATAATTATCTATCTCCAAAACCAAAATTTCTAGCCTAATACCTCTCTCACTGATTAGCAACACATTCAATACTAGTATTGAAATTACATTATACTTGGTGACACTCTCTATCATTGTGGTGTCGATACAATATTTAGATGATGCCCCACTCATGAGGAGGTTGATAAATATTTGAACGATTGTCACATTGGAGCATGTGGAATACATATGTCTAGCTATGCCACCACCCAAAAGATTTTGCAATCCAATTACTTTTGGCCAACCATGTTTCGATATTGCATCCTTGCATTCCAAAAGTGTCACACTTGCCATATTTATAATCATAAAGCTCATGGTCCACCTATTCATATGCATCATGTTATCGTTGTTGGACCCTTTGTGAAATGGTTCATTGGCTTCATGACCTGTAACCCTCATTTGGTAGGGGGCATGGTTACATTAGTGGCTATAGATTATTTTACCAAATGGGATGAACTAATGCCTACATACAACAGTAATGGTGAAATAACTACATTATTTCTTTTCAACCATGTTATTCCTAGATTTTTTGTTCCATAAGCTATTGTTACAAACCATGGTAAACATTTCTGAAATTAAATGATGTTTGAACTTACTACCAAGTTGGGCCTTCAGTTCCTAGATTAATCTATTTATGCATCAATGTGGAACTCTGGTTTTTAGTGTTCCTGAGTTCCTTGAAGCAGTTTTGCAAGTCATATAGCTTCTCGACTAAAACCACACCCTTGGGGATGACGTTGCATTTAATGTCATCAACTCTGTCTTGCAGAGACTACTCGTGCACATCTTCATTTATTGTTGTGTCCTTGAAGATGTCAACATTGGCCATGAAGTGCAATATAAGTTCATCATCATCAAAAAAGCATAAATTAGTGATATTGTTAGGTATATATGGCTTATACAAAATCTCAACAAAAATTATATTTTGAAGTGGTTTTTTCCTAGTGGCTGCATTTGCTAGAGCATCTGTTGCTGCATTATGCATTCTTGGTACAAATATGATATTGAAATCTTAGAAATTAGAGATAAGTCACCATACGTCTTGTTGGTAACTCTTAATATAAGTTGAAACATAGTACATGGTGTTACATACCTGACGTACCGCAATCTCTGAATCACCTACCACTTTCAACACAACAATGTTGAGGCTGATGGCTTTCTATAAACTCAAAATGAGTGCTTCATATTCGGTAATATTGTTTGTGCACTCGAACTCCAAGTGGCTTGAGAATAAGTGATTCCTTTGCCTTGGGTCTATCAAAACACCTAGCTCTAGAGCCATCTTTTGTTTTGGATCCATTGAAATACAAGGTCCACAAGTCATTTGTATAAGGACTGCTTGCCATGCTAGTACTGCTAACACTACTACTACTATTACAATGTATTGTACAAGTTTCATTTCCATCAATTGGGAAAGGAAGGAGATCCAATTATATCTCTGGTGGGGTGGGTCTTGGTTGCGCAAGATAACACCCCAGCTACGTTTCCAGTAAGAAATTTCCAAATAGAAGTTTTGTGAAAGGGAACGGTTCATTTTTACCATCCAAGGGAGTAACGTTATGTTTCATATATCTCTCCGAAAACACCTGAACTTGGTTGTTTGTTCCCTTGTACAGAAGCCATAAGTGTGACCAATTTGTAGCAAAGTATGCTTGCAACTTTTTGGACTAGTCTCTACTGAGAAATAAGCCATATGTTTCCGGGATGTCCACAATCACAATGTTGATGCACAGATGAACTCACCCATCATACGATAACCAAATGATCACATCCCAGAGTTTACCAATGGCTGGTACACATGTTTGGTCAAGTTGGATTATCTACGCAATTATACTTCTCCATTGTGCATTGATCAATTTAGCGATGGAGAGTGGCATGGCATTGATTGATGTACCAGAATCAACAAAACAATTGTGGACATTGAAATTGAATATTTCAAATGATAACAAAAATGGTGGGTAGAGCAAGTTTTCTTCTTCCATGTGAAGCACATTGAGCATATTAGATGCGAGTGATATGGGATACTTTTTCGGTCCCTCACTGGAAGAGGAAACACTATTTGTGGAGGTTTTCCCCAGTGCACCCAAAAGAATATCTCGCTAACCTGTGAGCTTGGTTAACTCATAAAGAGAGATGTTCTCACAGGTCTTTTTCATATCTTCAAAAACATTGTAATGAAGAGTGGGAAGATCCACCGAGTTGTCTGGGGGTAGACTTGTGTTCATGTTGTTCGGTGGGCTGCTTTTGTCTTTGCTACTCACAGACATACTTTTGGTTGTAGTTGTCTTCCTGAACTTGCCTTGTGTTTTATGTATCGAGATCACTGGTAGATCCACTATTCTGAGCAAATTTTGTCTTACCTTTTCTCTCAGAATCTCAAAAATAGTGGGGGCCCCTTGACTCCTCAAACTGTATCGATTGTTCTGCTTTGGGGCGGGATGGTCACTCGAAGGTTCCATCTCAATGATTGTTTTATTCTGGGAAACATTAAGACACTGATACATGTTAATTACATGTCCAACACTTGGAGCTTCATCAGATGCAGCAACTTTCTCTTCATCTTCATCCTCAGTCTAAACCTTCTCACTATCTTCAAAATGATCAGTCAACCTTGTAGCCATGGTGCTCATTAAATAGTTCCATTATGGACAAGTCTTTTCTAAATGTCTATCTTCGTGGACCATGTAGAAGTGATCCATTGCAATCTCGTCCAAGTGGATCAAAACGTTAGAGATATGTGCAAATATGAGAGGCCTGCTTCTCACAGACACTTCGGTTGTCAGGGACTTTATGAGATGAGTAAGGTTCTCAATTTCACTTACTTCCTTTTCCTTTACCTTACTCATAGTAATCTGAGACCTCTTGCCCCTATCTTTGGAGTCCTTATCTAGTTTGTCATGTACAATGACTCCAATAGCGTGCATGTCTTGTCCACATCAATTACCTCTTAGCAATTTTCTAAAAGTGTTGGTTTCGCAACTCGCTTCATGAATTGCACAATGTTGGTTGGTAGTGAAGACGTGTAGTAGTCAAATGTGATGAAGTCATGAGGTTTAGTGTCTGTAGTTAACCTTTTCAAGATAAGGTTAAATTCTTTCACTTTTCTTTCTGCTCCATCTTGAGACTACCCAACTCTTTCAACAACATGGTAGGGATTTTGTCATCAGCAAACTTCTCAAGGAAAATTCCCTTGAACATCCATCCCCCAATTTTGAACGAAGTTGAAAAGAAGGCTATAGTACCATAAAGCTGCTCTACCATCCAAGGTACATGGAAATAGTATACATGAAACATGATCATAACATACCTCGAGTGTTTGCAGATGTAGGTAGAATGTGTCTAGATGGTCTTCCTCCTTCACTACTCTATTATGGTCATACTTTGTTAAGAGTTTCTCTATGTGTCTTCGTATCTTGTGCAAGACACCTTAGAGTGCCAATAGACCCTGTGTCATCCATTCCATATTTTTAGCAGCCATATTTTCCTCTTCTTCTAAATATGATGGTTCAAGCTCTGAACCTGTTGGTTTTTCTCCACCTTTGCCTCCTCCACTGCCTTCCCCTTTGCTACCTCTGCCAAAACCTTATCCTAAGAGTAAGTTTTTAACTTATCATCCTTCCAAGAAAACAGGAGGTTCCACTTCTTTCTTAACAACTTCTTCCATCTCTTCAAGAGTGTCGAGGATAACTTCTTCAACATATGAGACTACCACTCCTATGGGTGTAGTCTTTTGCTTCCTCTATGAAGAGGGAAACGTGTGTACTCCTGGAATCAGTCCAACATCTTTAGAAAACTAACAGGTGATGGGACGAACAACACAGATGTGATGATATGAAATTTCATGTTCGGGTCTGGGAGGTGAGGAGTAACCAAATTTAGATTTGCACATGAGGGAGAGGGATTTCATGTTGCTTCCTTGACCAAATAATAGATAAGTGGAGTTGAAAGGGCATTCAGCCATAAACTATTGTTGACCCTCCTTCTAGTGCCAGAAATGTTGACGGTGTTGGATTTTCCAACATTTAGGAGATCTCCCTGGTATGAAGTCCCAACTAGACCTCACACCATTTGGTGTAGGAATCCCATCTGGTATGATGGCCCAGTTTCCATTATCTTAGATGTTTTCCTTAGCTCTTGTTGTTTATCACTTGAGAGAGTTATGCTTGTAACTTCAAGGAAGTGAGGTGAGTATGCCTAGTGAGTGTGTAATGTAACTTTGTGTTCGGGTTCTCTTACTGGAAGGGAGAGGGTAAAAGTGAGCCTCTAGATGAGAGGTAGTAGTACCACCTAAGGAGAGACACACGTGAAAACAATAAGGGTTTGTCCAAAATCTAGTAGAATATTCCACAATGGATGCAGTAGTCATCAAAGTTAAAGGGAAAACACATACACCATCTAGCAGAGTAGTCCACATGGGGGTGATGGTCGTTATAACTAAGGAAAACAAGAATTCTTTGTCTAATGTATGGTGAAGTAGTCCACATGGATGAGATAGTAGTGATAAACAATAAAACACATATTCAACAATATAAGTACTAAAATAATTGAAGTAGCTCAATGATCTGAAAATCACTCGTAAGTGATCTCAGTTAATTAATTAATGAATGAAGGTATTACAAAATCATGTGTTGGTGTGTGTCTATGTTATCTTAGGCAATAGATCGATCAGCTTGCAAAATAAATAGACACTAGAAAATAGAAAACAATAAGAAAAACATAGTAAGCAAATACAAGAACACAACAAATTAACAAGGAGTTCACCCAATCATCCTAGGCTACGCCTCTCGTCCAACTTTCAGTGGTGACCTTTTCTTATTGTGTCTTTAAAGCAGAGTTTTTACAATGAGGAGCTCAATTTGAGTCTCTTGAAACAGATGATGCTTAGTAGGGTGGTTCTTGGATTCTCCAAGCCACTAGAGTACACAGACTCTTTCCTTACCAAGTCACGACCTCTCCAATCTTTAATGGGATGAGTTTAATGTGGTGCTCAATTCTCGATAGATATCCTCATAGGGATTGCTTGAACCTCTCAAACCTAGTTTTGTCTACTCGATGCTGCCTTGACTCTGCAAGTTAGCTCGACTCTCTATTTTCTACTTCTTGCTTCACTGTCTCTTTCTCGCTTGTCTCTGTTCTCCTCCTTCTCCTCTCTATTCTATTCTCTATCTATTCATGGCTTAAAGCCAATTTGTCTCATGATTTCTTGCTTCCTCTTCTACCCTTTCAGATCGCCTGCTATTGTTCACTTAGAGTTCCCTACCTCTGTGACATCGCCAATGTCTCACAGGGAAGTGGCCACTTGTCCTATCACGAACTGCGCCAGCTCTTCCTCAAACAATTCAGTATTCAATTAAGTTATGTAATGATTCATCCACCAACTTAGTGGTCAAATTAGACTTCAAAATTTATGTGCTATAGATTATTTTCCCTTTAGATCTGATTTCTCATCAGGCGCAATCTCCGCCGTCAGATTTGGAGCCCCTTGTTATAGACATTTTTGGGCACTTCAACCCCAATCATAAATGTCCATAAACTGGGGGCTCCTAAGTCCCTAAGAGTGTTGCTTCACTACCTAAAGGAACAAGGTCAGCTGATTACATCATGTCCCAGAAGTTCTCCATTGAAAACTGCTCATAAATGGTCAAAACTGGACCATACTGAAAGCTCAATGTAGAGGGTGCCATGCATATCACCTTCCCAGTGTACAAGCTGTGATGCATACTGATTTGCTCCTCTGTAGGGTGCGATGGTCGAGAATGGACAAATGGCAGGGACCAAAATGCGAGGTGGAAGATCATGGAATCTTCCAGAAGCTTCCCCTCTGAGACTTGCCTCTCTATTTTTGACCAGGGATGAGTAAGAGATCATCATTCTCGAAGTGGAAGTAGGAACTATCAGAGAGAAGACACTATTCAAGATCCCAGAAGATGACTCACCTCTCTGTAATCATCTATATATGGATCCCTCATCACAGAGATCCAGAGGTTGGAATTTTGTATCTTATAGAGAAGTTTTGTTGGTTTTCTGGTGTACATTCATAGTGTTGGGTGATCTAAGCTTTGCTTGAGGTGAAGAAGGGCTCCTTAGCTGGAGGATGATGCTGGGTCAGAGCACATGGTTGTAATCCTCCTGCTACTTTTCATCTTAATAAAGCTATTCTTATTTCCTTCCATATTCTCGTGTACTTGTTTATATATGCATGTATATGGTTGATACACATCTGATCCTATATTATTTATGAATTTAGATCCTTGTTTCTTGGATAGTAGTATGTTATTGTGATTCCACAGGTTCTTTTGAAGCTGAGCAGACAAAGAAGAAGCAGCGAAGCTCTATCAAGAAGGAGAGGAAATCAAATGCAAGACTCAGGTTGGTCTTCTTGGTTCTCTTCTCGTATATTTTCATAAAAGGAAACAACAGTAGACTTTGATTTTTGTTTCTAAGATAGCCACCCATCTTAGTGGGAATAGCAGCATCTGAGTGGACACTATTCCCAGATAACAAAATGGCGACTCCATTGGGGAGTGACTAGATTACTTGTTAGCCTATCTATCCTTGTTTCTTTTATAAACATACAGATGGAGCCTGAAGTCAAGCCAGCTAGCCTTCGAAAAGCATTTGTTATACAAATGCAAAGTAGATCAATGGTTCTTCATTCTATCTCTGGGTTTTGTTTATGAATCAAAAAATAGATCTATAAGAAATCTAATTGCCCTAAGTGGTGGCTCTAGTAACCTCTTTAGATCACCCCTGTGTTTTACATACAGTGATCTTTACTTATTCAACCTAAACACCTAAACTGGATTGCAAACTGTGAGTGAAAATCCATTCAAAGTCTCACACTACTACCATCACACCCTGCCTTCAAGGAAGTTTGTATGCATCGTACTTCCCAAGTGCAGTAGGTGCGCTGCATACTGATTTCACTGTGTAACAGGTGTGATGGTCAGAGAGGGTTAACTTTACCCTTAGACTGTGGATTTTTCTCACTGTTTTCAATCCTATTCAAGAGTTTTGCTATCTGTAGTCAGTGTACTTCTGTGAAAACCTCCTTCTCTTGCATTATTCCACCTCCTTAGTGCAAAGAACAATAAATGTTTTTATGTATTGTGCGTCGTTTTTAGTTCTCTTTTGCAAAAAGGTAGCATAGTCGAACTGGCGTCTCTAGATCTGAAAGTGTCATAGCTCTCGTTTCAGTTTTAGGAAACAATCCCATTGTTCTTGATAGTCAATTATACAGTTACTATTGCATAGGATTTGAATTAGTAGTTTTAAAGTGTCGAAAAGAAATTTTCGTTTCAAAATCGCAAAGTGTCTCTCTTGCTTTCACTTCGTTTTGAAAAAGAATTTTGTTGAGTACTGTAACTCTAAAACTAATTCAATTTGCACATAGCTTTCTTAACATCATTCACATTAAGAAGGCTAAAAACAAATACATGCATGTGCATTTGCATTTGCATTTTGATTGCTTGGCTTGATTTAGGATTGTGCATTCAACGTGTGCTTTGTGCTCTGTGAAGAAAAGATTCTTGACTTTCTTCCCTTTAGTAGCTAGGATTTTCATTGTTGAAAGAATATTAAACATTTGTTTATCATCTTAGACTACATTTTAGGAATTATATACACATCACGTGGTGAACCTGAAAGGAAAATTGTTAAGCAAGATCAACTTAAAATAAATTCAATGAATCTAACAATGCTTTGGAACTTAACGCACAACATCTAGAGGTCTAGGCTAGAGACATATTCCGGCATCGTAAAACCTGGTAACTATTGATTTCAGTGTTGGTTGGCTGATTCCTCCACTCTGAGATGGCAAGTTGCAGCACGAACTTGTGCTCCCACGTACCGTCGAGTATATATTGGGAAACCATAATAAGCTGCATCCTTTATCCTTAGGAAGCCGTGTCTGCTGCCCTATTGATCGCAATGCACTGAACACAGCATTCGGGAAGATTGACTGCCGTACCGTAAAAATTATTCCACAGTTTTGCGATTGGTTTGGTAATCCTCTTTGGCTAGATCTCTAGAGAAGTCCATTTTTCTCCTTTTCAAACTCCTTAAAGGAAAAGGTCCTCTAAGCACTTGTCACTTCAGGCTCAATAAAAATCGAAGGCAACTAGAGTCATATTTTGTTTTTTCTCGACTCTTTAAAATTGAAAAAATAAGTTGTGTCAAAGCGTCTAAATTTTATTTTAATCAGAATAACATCACAAATTCCCTCGTTGGTCTTTAGGTTGAGAAAATGGAGTCTACCAACCAAGGATTTCCCCTTGGAGGAAATCCTAGTCCCTTCTCCTCTTGGGAGATGTTGGTGCGCCCCATATGGCCACTTTGTCACTTCCAGGATTAACAATTGGTTTTCTTGTCTGGCTCTTCTCTACCTCTGTCGTTCAGAATCCCGTAATTCCTGAATAGTCTAATCAGCAACTAGATGACACTAGAGTTGCCTCCCAACCTTCTAATTCATCTTATTCTCCCTCTCCTCCTTCCTCTTTGCTTGATAAAGCTGATAAAGCTAAAAATCAAGTAACTCAGAAGAAGAAGAAGCAGAAAGAGAAAAAGGAAAAGAAGAAAAAGGAACCAAAATCGAAAGGGGGAAACCAAGCGTCATCTAGCGAAAATTCTCACACCACACAGTCAAAACCTAAATCTCCTTGTGTCATTTGCAATGGAGACCACTATCACAGAGATTGTCCCTGCATCCCTCAGATCTTAAGGGACTCGTCTCCTCATTTGCACAATCTGGTAGCGTCAACCTCTGGCGATCATGTTGAATGCTCACCATCAACCAATGAAAGTGAAGCACATGGACAAAGAAGGAATCCCAGATTTCCTTGTAAGTTGTGTGAAGGAAATCACGCCGTCCACCGTTGTCCCTTCCTTGACAAGGCTAAAAGAGTTTTGGATGATCGTCCGATTTCACTGCTACGACTTCCTCCTGGATATTAAAAACTCTTGCCAAGTCCTCCACCGGTTGAAAATCTGGCTAGCCCATCATTTTGGTCGGCTGAAGCGTCTATCATTGAAAAGGAACCCTCTGAATCCATACCAGACGAAAGTCAAAGGGTCAATATGGTAGTTGACCCAGTCTTGCCTTCATAATGTTCATCTTCGAATGATACCATCATTGAAGAGAAAGAGAACGACACCATTCAAATTCTTTTCATCAACACAGACTCTGATGAGCTTGGGGGCAGTCCTCTCGTTCCTTTATTGTAGGAAGGAAGTTCATCAGAGTCATATCTGGCCGTCTATTCGGTCCCACCACCAAGCAACCTAGTTGTTTCCTTCGACTGGAATCTACTAGGCAGACCCCGTTTACCAGCCAGTGTACCATTTAGAATCATTGTACAAGCTTACAGAATGGTCATGGTTGGTAACATCATTGATGAAGGGGCTTATGTGATTATCCTTTCCTCAACTTCTTGGAAAGCACTTGGTTTGCCATCACTTTTTCCTGAAATGAGAAATCTAACAGGCTTTGACAAGGGAAGAGTCAAGATCTTCATTTGGTAAAAAACAGGCAAAAATTCATGAGGAAACTATGCAAAAGCTTTACTCCCTGCATCCATCACACCCCAGCAAGTGTACTAGGAGCAATGCATACTGACTAGTCAGTGGAAATATCAGTATGCATCGTACCTTTCGACTAAGGAAGGGTGCGATGGTCCTAGGGCGAGTTCTTCAAACCCCAGGGGCTCAACGGGACAAGGAAACAAGCTCAGAATGCAAAATGAAAGGCATGTAATGAAAGAGCACAAGTTTAGCTCTTACCTAGTCTGAACAGCATCGAGAATTTTCCATAGAATCTCCCGGAATCCGCTGGTGAAAATCAGGGGGGGGAAGCACCTCCAAAACTCCAACAAACCAAATTCAAATGAAATGGTAAAATGAGAGGTAAAAGTCACTTTTAATTTACTATGCACATAATTCAAGTAAAATATTAGTGTTTTTAACTCATTTATCAAGCATATGTTTTCATTTCTAATCAGTTTGATGAAGCAAATGAACAGGTAGTACAATCTTTGAAAGAACAAAATGCTAAGGGTGAATCGAAAACTCAATGACCATCATGGCGAGCAATATTGTTGCAGAGTTAAAGCTCGTTAAAAAATAAACCCTCCACAAGTAGTTTTAACGCATAGTTCAAGCTCGTTAAAAAATAAACATAAGTCATGAGCAAATGTTTCCCCCAACGTTTAAGCTCATTAAAAAATGAATCGGTAAATAACCATCGTGAATGCCTTATCGCCAGCTTTTGAGCCTTCGTCGTGTTCTCGCTATCACCTCCATTATGTTTTTAGCGGATCATTCACCCCCATATGATTGTTTATTGCTTCGAAGAACATCTGTGAAGAGTGATTCTGTTAGCCATCCTTGTGACACTGCCGTGATTGGAAAATTTTGAATCTTACCTAAACTTAGCTGCTACCCGAAACCATCACTCGTCCCTCGAAAACGAGTCTTCTTTAAGATCTTTTCACTGGACTCGTAAAATATGAAAAGATTTTCGAGCGATTGGCCTCTCCGGCTTGTTAAACACATCGAAAGTGATATCCCTCCTCTAGATTTTAATCTTTTTGGACCTGAGGATTATTACACAAAAAGATTGAGCGCTTGTCTTGTTTGGCTCGTTAAAACTATAAAAAATTCATCTCTTTTGTATTATTTTACACTTTTTCGGACTTAAGGGATTATTAAACGAAAAAGAATCTTTGGAGTCTCCTTTCCATTTTTTCAGACTCTCTAAAATTGAAAGAGATCGAGTTATCTTTTTCGTTAAACTCGTTAAAACCTAATAGCAACAAACTCGTCCAAATGGATGAGAATGAGCTTCACTATCACTAGGCTCGCTAAAGTACAGTGATAGGTCGCCCGAAGGGCGGATTATAGAACAAGCATATGTTATCCTCCTCAAGCTTGACAAAAATAAAGAGGTACTGGTCAGCAATGACTAGGGAAAATTCGGAAGAAAACTTGAAGAAACTTTATTGGTAGCAAGTTTCTCTTGAACATGACACTTTCCTTCCGCGTCCATGCCGGGTTGGGTTGTTCCGTTCACTGGTCATCACCATTGGTCTATCACACCATCCATATTTGGGGTTAATTCTACCAATCCATCATCAGTGTCGTCGATATGTTCAAGAGAAGTCATTCAAACAATTCACCTGTGTCTCACCCACTGTAATACATTCATGCTTCATTCCTTCATGACCGCCATCTTGAACCCTGTGTCGTCAGTTTGTTTTCACCTCAAAAATCATTTGCTTCGTTCCATGTCGTTGATGTGGGATTCATTAAGGCCCTCCTGTAACGGGTCGCTTCTTGTCGACATCAGCCCATTATCCAAGAAGTTGACTTAGGAACAACCCTTTCAGTACTTTGAATCTTGCATGCCTCAATGGCAAGTTTCTCACTTTCGGCGACAGGTTTACATCAATGGCCTTCGACCGAGAGATTTTGCGTGGTGTTCGACACCAAGTCCTTTTTCACACCACGTGAATTGTACTCTAGTACCTTGAGGGTCATTGTCATTATTGGTGATTCCTCTCGCGCTTGTTAACAACTTACATCATTGGCTGGTAATCAGGCGATGTCTTTCCATGTTCGACTCCAGAACATTTTTTCACAAGATCGACTTGTACTGCGAGTGAAGATTGAACGAGTTTTGAAGACCCCGGATCTAGTTTCATCCATCTGGGCTGCGATATACTCAGGAATATAAAAGCATCAAGTGTACATCATTGGCGAATAGATAATCATCCAAATCAAAGGATGATGTGTCCATATCATCAATCTGTCACACAGACGATTGTCTGTCCTATGTACATGAAAATGAATTATAAAGCTGAGCATGGGAATTCCTTCCTTAGCTAGATCATGAAAAAATGTTGTCAAAATAATGTATTGTATTGTATCTTATTACAGGTCACCTCCTAGCTCGGAAAAACTTTAGATCCTCATAGTAAAGCATTTCACCTTACATCAGAAAGATTAACGACCTCATGCTTCAGGGGGAAATTGTTATAGACATTTTTGGGCACTTCAACCCCAATCATAAATGTCCATAAACCGAGGGCTCCTAAGTCCCTAAAAGTGTTGCTTCACTACCTAAAGGAACAAGGTCAGCTGATTACATCATCTCCCAGAAGTTCTCCAC
>APFE031501931.1:0-15019 GCA_000404065.3 Pinus taeda | reverse complement strand
TTTTTACCCTCTCCCTTAAAATAAGGTGGGCTATTTGAGGTGATTTGTAAAAATTTACTATGATACAAAATATTCGCCCACTAAAAATTTAAAACCCCTTAATTTCGCCAAAGGGCGAACATTCGCCCATAAAATTTTCTATGTAATTAACAATTCTTTAGGTGATGATGAGGGCAACAAATTCCTTAAGCTATTCTTATACACTTTCATTGTCAGATGTAATCGTGTTTCCTCAAACTATCATTTTTCCATTTTATGATATAGTCATCATAGCCGAGGAGAGAATGAACCGCCAGATCAATACATATTGTGACTGTTGGATTGTAAGTTACAAAAGTACATAATAAAAAAACACATTTTACCTAACTCTACACTAGACCAAGTTATACTTAACTATTTCCTATGTGTCGGAATATCTTAACATCCCCCCTTAAGAACAGCTTGGGATAGGATTTAAGTATGTACAAATATGACACAATAGGAGAAGGAAGGAGGCATTAAAGCCTATCCCCCCTTAGTGACAACTTCCTGAACTCCAACCATAAATTGAAGTTTAGTAAGCATTGCCTCTGTGAGAGCCTTTGTAAAGACGTCTGCAACTTGATCATCTGGTGAACAATATTGCACTTCAATAACATGGTCATGAATGAGCTTTTTGATGAAGTGCATGTGTAGTTCAATGTGTTTGCTGTGCTGATGTTGGATTGGATCTTTGCATAGTTGAATGGCACTTTGATTATCACACCAAAGTGTAGTCGAATGTTGTTGCTAAAAGCCAAACTCTACTAGAATCTAACGAAGACACAAGGCTTCCTTACTAGCTTCTATGAAACAACGATACTCTACTTCTGCTAAAGAAAGAGAAATGGCACTTTGTTTCTTGCAAGCCCATGTAATAGGTCCTGAACCAAGAGTGAACACATAACCTGCAATAGACTTCCAATCATCAGTGTCACTAGCCTAATCAAAATCAATGAAACCAACCAATAGAGGAGATGCTTATGCATTGTAATGAATCCCAAACTAAACTGTACCTCAAACATAACGAAGTATTGTTTTAGCTGCTTTCCAATGAATTTCATGTGGGTTTTGCATAAACCGAGGAATAAGGCCAACATCAAAGGAAAGGTTAGGACAAGTATGGGTTAGATACAAACGTTTTCCTACAAGTTGACGGTATAAGGTAGCATCAAGTTCAGGGGAGGTACAAATGATTGAAAGTTTGCCTCCAAACTGAAAGGGAGAAGGGGTTGGCTTGCAGTCTTCCATGTGGAAATGGCGTTGAAGGTCACATGAATACTTGGACTGGGAAAGGGAAATACCTTCCTTGGATCCCAATATTTGAAGACCAAGAAAATAATGCAAGTGTCCTAATTCTATGATTTCAAAATTCGTTTTAAGGCTGGACTTCACATGGTTTATAAGGTTGGGATCACTACCAGTAAGGATAATATCATCAACATAAAGAACAAGAATGATAAGAGACTTGCCAACTTTCTTGGTGTACACAATATTGTCAAAATGACACCTAGAAAGGCCAATTTCTATAATAAAGCTATCCATTTTGGAATACCAAGCCTAAGGGGCTTGCTTGAGACCATAAAGGGATTTCTTAAGCTGATATACAAGGCTAGAGTCTATTTGTATAAAGCCAACAGGTTGTTCCATATAGATTTCTTCATGCAAGTCCCCATGTAAGATGAAATATTTAACATCCATCTGATGGACCTCCCATTTGAGAGAGGTAGCAAGAGAAAGAACAAGGAAGATAGAGTTCATTTTTGCAACAGGGGAGAAGGTTTCAGTATAGTCAATGCCTTCAACTTGTGAAAATCCCTTAGCAACAAGACGAGCTTTATGTTTATCAACTTTTCCATCTGGTCCATACTTGGTTCTGTAAACCCATTTGCGTCTAACAAGTTTTCATCCCTTTGGAAGAGGAACAAGATCCCATGTATCATTTTCCAATAATGAGCGATATTCTTCATTCATATTTGTGTCTGAATATGGATGGTATGAAGCTTTTGCAAAGGTGTCAAGATCATAATTTGTTGAAGCTTGACCCAGTAAAGAGGAGGCTTTATCAAACTGAGAACGTGTACGTCGTTGATCTGTAGGATCACCGGCAAGAGCACCTGCTGCATCCCGAGTAGCACGGACCCATTTTGGAAGTTGAGGATCTGAAGGAGGATCTTGAGAAGGTGGGGAAGGATTGTCATCCTCACTGTCATCATCTGAAGAAGAAATATAGTTAGAATTATAAGGGATAGAGAGAGGTGGCACATTCGCTGAACTAGGCTCGTAGACTAATATATTTTCAACAACCTTTACATCTCTTCTAATGATAACATTTTTGGACTGAAGTGGAATAAGTCTATATCCTTTGACATCTTCAAAATATCCAAAAAAAATACATTTTTCACTCTTAGGTTCTAAAGCTTTATGTTTCTCATCTGGAATATGGGCCCATGCTTCACTTCCAAAAACACAAAAGTGACTTACATCTAGTTTAATTGAGTTCCATGCTTCTTCTAGAGTGATGTTCTTTAAAACCTTAGTAGGAGTGTGATTTGCTATGTAATTTGCACAGTTAATTGCTTCTGCCCAAAAATTAAGACTAATTCCTTTAGATTGAAGCATACAATTAGCCATTTCCTTTAAGGTGCGATTATTTTTTTCAGCTACACCATTTTGTTGTGGAGTATATGGAATAGTATGTTTCATTTGAATTCCATTCTTAGTGCAAAAGTTGATGAATTTGTTGTTAACATATTTTCCTCCATTATCAGATCTTAGCTTAAGAATTTGATGTATGGATTGTTTTTCAACAAAGGCCTTAAAGGCTAAGAACATGTTAAATACTTCACTCTTGAGTTTTAAGAAGTATACCCAAGTGCATCTGGAGAAATCATCAATGAAAGTTAAGAAACACTTGTAGCTAGAGAATGAAACAACTCGAAGTAGACCACATAAATCACTATGCACAAGCTATAAAGGGGCTAAGGCATGCCAAGAGGCACATTTTTCAAAACTATCTGGATGATGTTTTCCAAGTACACATCCGGAACAAACACCATCTCTGTAAGATACCATTAGAAGACCTGTCATCATATTTTCTTTATATAGATTTTGAAGTGAGTGATAGTTTAAGTGACCAAATCGCTCATGCCAAAGTTTGTTCACTTCATCATTATGAGAAAACTGAGGGAAGATTTTATGACCCTGTTGAGGCCTCGGAAATCGCTGCCACAACATTGGGGGATAACCACCCGGTCCGGACCTTGGTACAGCTCCTTTTCCATTTGGAATGGTGGCTCTGATTGGAGATAATGGGACCAGTTTCCCGATAATGAAATAAAAGAGATGGATGGGTGATGAATAGGTTGCTTAAGTGATAGGCGACTCGCTTATTCTATTGAAAAAAATAGGGAAACTAATACTAATCCCGGGAACAACTTATTCATTCGGAATGTAGTTTTAAATAATCTTTATCTATTTATCAGGCATATAGATGACTCTGTAAAATAAATAAAAGATGTTCAATCATTCGAAGATTGCTTCACATGAATAGTCACAATGAAGCGATAAATACAAATTACTACATTCACTGTTTATATCATCGATACATATATACGTCTGAAAGGGAAGCATGCGATAAACAACCAATAGTGGAATGCATAAGGAATGCTGTGAAAAACACACATATATAAGCGATAATAGCAAGAGCGATTTAAACAACAATTCATATAACGAAAATGAATACAGACGCAGATAATAGTACCATGTGAGCTATAGATAAATCCGAAATATCAATCACTATTCAAAATTCCTTCTTCAACATAGAAATGCTTTCAAACAATGACAATAGTGCACATTTGCATAAACGCCTTCCTCATCAAATTCAGAATAATTGGTCAAGTTTCATAAAAGAATATCCCTGAAGTACAATAGTGCAACTTCAGGGTTTAAGTCATATACAAAACTTTTACGACCCTTTCTAAATGCATGAAAGGGTCTATAAATACTACTAAACTAAAAAGATCTATGAAACAAAATCCTACTAAATTGGTATCAGTAAATGCAGTCCATCTCTCAGGGGCAATCTGGCAGTCGGTGAAGTGAGTCATGCCTCAGGTTGTTTGCGCTTAAACCTTAGCTGGCTTATCGCAAGCATTGGTTCTACTTCTGGCGGTTTGTTGAGGCGTAAACTAAATTGGGTGGCGAAGGTGGCATCTTGAATGTCGGGTATAATATACCCGACAGCATCAGTTAGGCACTTCAAGGCGGCTCTTTGGCTGTATGGCTTGATTAAGAAGAACCAATAAGCATCCCACGTCAGACTGTTGATTCCAGCGATCAATCTTGCATTTTTCTCTAGCTCCGCATAGCATGAGTGCTCCAATATATTTGATGTTGTTAATTGACTTGGAGTGCATTAGGAATGTATGTTAGATAAATACAGTGTATTATTTACTAATTCAACCAAATTTCCACTGATTGTCCTACATCTGGAAGTTTCTCTTTCTGCTTTCATTAGTTGCGATTTCCATTCTCTGCATAATATCTCTTTGTGCGATTCCAGAATTCTCGGTAGATTAGCTGCCCGGCCTACATCGGAATCCTGCCATTCTATAAAGTTTGTCAGTGTTTCTTCGGCCTGATCCAAGTCGGTCCTTGCTTTGTCTACCTTTTCGCTTATAGATGCTGCCAATTCGCACAATGGTTCTGCTTGTATAATGTGTTGACATAATAGCTTAACCTGATTAATCAGTCCCTTATTTAGCTGGAGCGCTTCTGCTTTGAACTCATCTATCTGAGGGAGCTTTTTCATTTCCTCAATTTGAGTGGTCAATTGAGCGATTTGTTCATCTTTCACTTTCATTGTTCCCTCAGTTGATATTCTTAACTGCTCCAGTGCCGCCGATAGCTCCTTTTGCCTTTGTATTGCGCCTTCATCAATTCTCTTCTTTTGCTCTTGTAATTGCTTGGTCAGCTGATTATTGTTCTACTGCTGTACTAGCAATTCTTTCTCCACCTGCTCTGCCCTCTGTTATACTTCTGATAGTCTCGCCTGTAATGAAGAGATATCTTGGTCCTTGGTCTTTAATAGACTGCTTAACTTCGATGCTTTATCAATGGTTGCCGCTAAATATGCTCCAACGAACTGTGATAGCTTGGTTAAGTCGTCGGAGCGGTCGGATTCCTCTTTCCATACAACATTGCCCGTTACTGTTGATTCAGGGAATAGGGAAGGTTGATCAGTTCTTCTCCTTTTCCTCTGTCGCTTTACGACAGCTTTATGCTTGGGGCTATAAAATACATCTAAAGGGGGGATCTCTTCAATTTGCAAAATGATCTCTCCCGTTGGATCTTTAGGAATTATCTTTGGTTCTTTTGTTTTGGGTAGGCCGCTGGTTTCACCTGAAACCGTTTTCGATGTCACTTCCTGTGTATCACCTTCTTTAGAAACCTCATCATCTTTCGAGCACTCTAAGTTACTGATGATTGTACTGAATTGTTGCCATTGCTGGAGCAAATTCGGATCAAATAATCTATCATTGTTATTCTTAGAGCTGCTTTCTTCTTGGGTCTTTGCTTGGGTTTCTTCTTGTCACTGCACATTTTCCTGGATCACCTCTTGCCTCTGGCTATGCGTTTCCTCTTGCTGTTTTGATGTAGTAGGAGGTGGTGTATTATTTCGCTACTCAGACTCGCTTGACCTGGTTGTTGTCGGTCCAGTCGCTAACAGGTCTAGAGGCAGAGTTTGCAACCTCTGTTCTCTAATTCTGTTAAATTCAACTAGGACTTCATCATTATAAACATTTCTGTCAAGCGACTTGACTTGATATAGTGATTCGGCTGATGCGAACAAATCTTCGAATTTGTCTTCTTTATGCTCGACCTTGGCCAATTTGGCCTGGTCGAGCGCATTGTAAGCGATCTTTCTTGGATCATACTGCCTTCTTGGCAGAGTAGCCAGAGTGAGCAAATTCATTTTCCCAGCTTCCTTCTCTACATGCTTGATATCATGCAGGGTATATACTCCAATTCGTAATGGAAAAGAAGGCCAAACATATTTTTTAGCTCTTTTCAGGGTCTGGGTAATCCCTTCAGCACTGATTTGATAAGCTACCTCTCTGGAAAGTAGCTTATCGGGGATGTAAAGTGGTAGCACATGTGGCTTAGCCTGACTGCCCAAAACTCTGATGTAGGTGAATTTCTCCTCCACAAACCAACTTGCTACTGCAGTCAAATCTACCCCTGCTTGCTCAGAAAGTTTCGGGGCAGGCTTATTAAAAATTGAATAATGAATTGGCAACATAAAACCATTGCAGATTTGGTACAGGGGGTGCTTATAACTAGTCTTCCATAGTTTTCGATGATATATGTGAATGGGTGTGGGGTCTTGCGACGTCCACCTCCATCCCAGCATAGGAAACTCAGAATTAAAACACACCACATCCATAACGTAGGCACTTATAATAAAATGGCGGAATGACCCTTTCTGTGACACGATAGTCAGACCTGAAGTCAAGAATGGCTTTGGCTAACTTGTCGGATAATATGACTGCCCAATCCATGATTTCTCCACTACATGTTGCCTCTATTAGGGGGACCATTTCTATGGTGATATTGGCAGAGTCATGCAATCCCCATAGCCTACACATCATAATTCCAGCATAACAGTAAGGTGAACACAGGGAATCAACTGAGTACTTACCCGAGGTTTCATGCTTGTGTTTTGCTGGATTCTGTCTCCAGCCTCGAATTTGGCTCAGATTCGGTCTCGTTCTCTGCTCGAAACTTCTCAAAAAATGCAGCATTATATTTCTTCTCTTCTCGTGGCAGGTGATACATTAGCCTTAGGTCTTCGGCTCGAAACGAACCGAAAACCCTCCCATCCGTAGTTTCAAACAGTCTATTGATAATTGGGAGCTCTTGGAGTGCCCACCTTACCACATCTATGTAAGGAAGAACTTGCTCCTGAGCCGCTATTCTTTGTAGGAAGGAGTCAGCCAAGTATTTTAGATTGGCATCAGATTTACTGGTATTATCGCATAAAATCTCCACTTCAGTCACCATTGGCCCTTCCGCCTCAATCAAATTATAAGTCCCTTGCCAAGTGGTCCTGGGGAGTCCTAAGCATGTTGTATATGATATTAGTCCTTTGTTCTTCCCAGTTGGATCAGCGACAGTTAGCCCTGGGGCTGGCAGAGCAGTAGGCATTGTAGTCTTCTTGGATTTCTTTCCCATTCCACTTTCTTCTGTTTCTATGAAAGAATTCTGCGTAGAGTGAAAGATAAGCGCAACACATGCAATAATATCATGAATCGAACAAAATGAAATATATATATCTTGGCGCATTCATAGTAATTAATCGACTTAAGGTGGCCTTAGGATCAAATACGTGGATAGGCTTCAAGCTTGCTTTTCTTATTAAATGGTTGTTACGGCTTGTCAATCTCATTAATTACAATTGCTTCGATTAATGGATAAATGATTTATTTGAAGCATGCTTAGGGCGATTTGGTGGTTTGAACACAGATGAGCGGCTTTTCCAAAGGATATGGCCTTAATTACGAATAAATCAAAGCAAACTGCCTTTATGACTGTTACTTTGAGAACTGTGCCATTTAGCTTTTGCGAAATCGAGCATCAGGGAAATGCTAAGTTATTGCATTGGTTTTGCTTGGAATCCCCGATCGCCGATATCCGATATCGCATCCCGTCGGGCATCGCTGGTAGTGCCTCTTAGGATGAGGGCATGGTGAGTCACCGATTGCCGATAGCGATATCGCATCGCATCGGATGAGGAGAAGCTTAGTTGTGCTTTAGATGTTATCGTCGATTACCGATTGCCGATTTCGCATCGCATTGTAGCAAGGATCATTACTCGTGTTACTTTATGCTTTTCCGATATCCGATAACGATTTCGCATCGGCGAAAACTAATATGTCCCTTACATTGTGTTTTCTTTGTCATTGCGATATGCGATCTTGCGATCGCTTTATCGCAATGATAAAGAAAAATTGTTTTATATCGGGGTTTTTTGATTGGTTTTATTAAAAATCCTTTTTGTGAAATAGAACTTTAAATTGATACCAATTTGAAACAAAAATTAAAAAGGGACCCATGTCACATTATGGTTTTTGGAATTTTAATGATATGAAATGGGGGGTTGTTGTAGGGCACAACAGGTGGGTAAAACTATAGGAAGGAAATATCACCTGGTTCGTTTATCCTCCATAGCCCGACCTATTCAGAGTGGCGGATGGGGTATATTGGATACTAAACATTTTAATATTTCATTAGTTACCAAATCCCTTTGGTGGGCATTAATGGCACAAGTATTTGGCAAAATATCATGAAGGGGAAATGCCTTCATCATACTCAATCCACAAAGTGGATTAGAGAAGGGGATGAGTGTAAGAGTGCATCATACATTTGATGTAGTATGATGAAAAATAAACAATGATTCCTTGTTGGGATGAGATGGGAGATTAGGAATGGTCGTCAAATTCAAGTTCGTTTGGATGCTATTAAGGGTATGGATGGTCAACATACACTTTCTGTGTCACTAAAATATCATTTATCCCAGATAGGTATTACTCATATTTGGCAGGTGGTGTTGTGAAGGCAAATCCCCTCTACGGATAGAGGCGATCCCGCTAGCCCAATGAGTGGGTTTAGCAACAAACCGAACAATCTAATACACACTTTCCTATCTTATGCTTGACAAATGCAATAGGAAGGAGGAACCTACCTTGTTCTGATGCTAATTGCTCGATCCTCAGAGATGAATTCAAATCTTTCATTCCAGATCTCGCTCCTAAGTTGTTATTCACATCCAGAAACCTACAAGGAAGATCAAAGTAATCTGCAAGACACAAGAGAATATATAGCATACATCAAGGATAAACTACTTAACAAATCAAGGAACATTAAGCTAATCGCATAAATATTTACAAAATTATGGAAAGTGAACATTAGATGTATATATTAAGAAACTAAAAAGGGAAGCATACAACATATGCCTTGATGTTGGAGCCTTCCTTTGGGTGGATGTACAAGTCCAAGAAAATATGCTTAAAGAACTCCTTCTTCAAGCTAGAATGGGTAGCATATAAGCATAATCTCAGCATAGGGATGCAACAATCAATCACCAACCATTTGGGAATGGAACGGGGTGAATTTATAGGAAGGGAGAGGGAGTTAAGGATCCAAAAAAGAGGGAGGAATGTCCACATCTTAAGGGGAAAACCCATGATGATAAGATTAAGAATCCCAAATGAGAGATCTTGATCATATCAACAACAACCAATATCCAGCTCATTGTTCCTGAAGGTTCTAGTGAGTGAAGATTCTCCTCCAGTTTGGGAAAGCCTACCAGAAGGAGTTCCACGAGTTTTCCTATGAAAACCCGCGCCAACAATGCAAGTGTATAATTGAGAAACCTTCCATAAGCACAAGTAGGTAGTGGAGCAAAATGCGCTAATGCCAAAAATTAGGTTTTTAGGCAACTTTCTCTAGAATGATTTCAGGGAAGCTTTCCTTTGATTCTTAAGGGAGGTTTTGGTCCATATATCACAATGGATATGCTACACAGTAGTCAATGTTTTGGCACTCTAGTATATGGCACAGAAAGTGAACAGAAGATAGCAAAAAATATTGTCTAACAGGTGGCAACTGAATTAAACAACAATTTGGGTACTCAAACGTGGCAGAATGTGGAGACTACTAGGTTGTCAGGGAGATGGGGTGTAGAATGGAAGGATTACATTCATTTTTTAATTCAGAGTGGAACCTTTCTATATGACATAAAGGATAAATTGTGTTGGATGGGAACACTTAAAAGGAGACAAATTGTTGTCAAAGATATCTATTCCAGATTCCCATTAGATACATATAATGAAAGACTTGAGTGGTATCAAAAAATATAGTATTGGGACATTTCCATGAAGCTGAAATTTTTTAATTGGATAGTTCTCCTCAATAGAGTGCTTACTTGGGATATATTAATCCATAGGGGACTTCAAGGACCATACATTTGTTCCCTATGCTAGGCATCCATGGAAGACACAGATCACCTATTTTTAAAATTTCCATTTGCAACAACTATTTTGGATGGAGTTATGACACTACTTAACATCAAAGGTAGGTGGAAACATGGATTGATTGAGGGATGTCTATCCTCTTGGTTCATATCACATAAGAAACACTCTACATTACCCTTCTATATATTCTATGGGATATGGAGATGCAGAAACAAAAATATATTTGAACAATCAGATCCATATATTAAGGAAACAATAATAAAGACTAATGCATACTTCGGGGAGATTGGGCCTATTATTAGAAAAGGCCATAGAGGTACCAACAAGTATATCGACATCTGAGGGCTGGTTTTTTTGATGGGGCGTGTGTAAAAAGGAAATGTGGATGTGGGGCATATATTATAATGGAACCTAGTACATTTTACCACTTTTGGTGGGAAGGAGGAAGGGGCCAAAATAGCTAGGCATACCTTATTGCACTATGGGGGGCATTACTATGTGCAAAATGGTCGGGTATTGAGACTTTAAAGATTTCCAGGGATTCAAAAAGTGTCATCAAATGGGAATGGCTACAAGGATCATCACAATTTAATCCTTTCATTCTTACTACATGGATGAGGCAGATATGGATTCTAGATGAGTCCTTTCGTCAAATCACATATAGGCATGTGTACCGTGAACAAAATGGGGTTGCAAACAGTTGTCAAAAAGGAAAAATTGCAGCATGTATGATTCACTTTTATGCATATCAACAAGGTTTTGTAGTAAATGAAGGAACTATAGAGATCCTATAACATAGCATTTCCACAATATGTATTTTGAAGTTGTAATGATTCTTATTGAGACAATGACATAGATACTACAGAAACAATCAAAAGGGTTATACTAATAGATTTCTAAGTGGAGTCATAGCTAGATTTCCAAGTGGAATCATAGGTAGATTTCTGAGATATGATATGTAAGTAGAATTTTGTATTAAGTTTTGAATGGAAGCAGAATGATAAATCTGTGACAGAAATTTTTATTTGAGGAGCAAGCAAATAAGAAACAAGCTATTGTAATCACTTTTATGAATGAAAGATGATGTTTTTTTGGGTAATCACTTTTACCTTGGTTGCTTTTAACTTGGTTTCCAGCACTCCCACGGTCTTTATCTCATGCCTCTACAAGCAATGGGCTCCTCAAAATGCATCTTATGAAATTTGTACATTCTTCCCTCCATAAATTTCAAATAACACCTCCTTAAAAACAAAACTAGTAGACATGAAGTTTCTTAACAACAAAACTTGTACATTCTTCCCTTCATAAACTTCAAACAATGCCTCCTTAAAGACATAATCAGTATACATGAAGCTTATAAACAACTCAATCAGCATTATGATATCACTCTACAAGCCCCAATAAACTCCACAATGAAAGAAAGATTGTATTAATGATAAAAATTCACCTATTTATACATATGCATCTAGATAACTTATTAAGGGTAAAAACTAAATCAAAAACTAATTACATAATGTACCATAACAATCCCTAAAAATTAGTTAGCAAAAGCTTGTTTCTTTTCTTATTCAACAAGTAAAGCTTTGTAAGGTGGATGGATTTGGAAAAGACACTAGTCCATTATCAACTGTTTCTGTTATTTTGGCATTAAGCGAAGACAGCAGTACTAGAAAATAAGAGCCTAGATTGGACTTGTTGGTATCACATTGGACTTATTGACAAATTTTACCCCAAATAACCTTACAGGGAAAAATTTTGAGTTCCCAAGTGGGTGACTTCATTATTGCTTATACTTGACCATATGTTTGTAGATCCCGAGAACTCTGGTGCTATGAGAGGAACTGAACTTGTCTCTGAGTCCGAAGATACAACTTTAACTTTAGCTGGTGCAGGTGCTGTAGATAACGGTAAAAAGTCTTCCTTGGATGAAAACAATAAAGGCAAGAATCCATTCATGAAGATTTTGGGAAAGCCTTTGGGATACATGACAATAGATGAACAACCTAGAGTAATGAATATATCTTGCAAGTATTTGCAACTAACTGAACTTGTCTCTGAGTCCGAAGATACAACTCTCTGAGTCCGAAGATACAACTTTAGGTGCAGGTGCTCTAGATAACGGTAAAAAGTCTTCCTTGGATGAAAACAGTAAAGGAAAAATAATCCATTAATGAAGATTTTGGGAAAGCCTTTGGGATACATGACAACAGATGAACAACCTAGAGTAATGAATATATCTTGCAAGAATTTGCAACTACACCTTCCAGCAGCTACAGTTCAGGCGGTTCTTCAGTTGCGTGCTAGACTAACAAAGTCGCAATCCATGGCAATACAGTTTCTTGAGAAAGGTAGATTGTCTTCCCTTTGTTGTGCAACCAAGCCTTCGACGATGGAAGCTCTCTAATTTGTAGGCATTGGTGTCTTTGCACACCCTTTCGTTTATGTACAGGGATCTCAGGTGGTATAACGTGATGAAAAACAGAATCATATGAATGGTTTGTAATAAACTTTGAGGAAGCCATTGATGCATTTTAGATTTACCCTCACAATCTTGAACCATGCTCCTGAAATGCCTAGGGGCGTTCATGGGGTTAAAGTTGATGTGTTGAGTCTGAGGCGGTGGTGAATAGGGGCTTGGAATAACACCCAGATCATAGGCCTTCTGCTGCATATTGCTATCATCACCTTCTCTAGTTGCAGTCTTCCAATTACCTAGATTAAACATTGCCAACCACGCTATTAAAGGTTAATTCTCAGAGTTCTATGCATGCCAGTATTCATAGGATCCAAAATCACATGGTTATAGAATGTTGTACTATCAGAAAAGTTGATATATCTAATGATGAACTTGTTTCAGATTGTACACAAGGAAGACATCCCTTCCTAGAACGCCATTAATTCAGAATGGCCACCTTATGTAAACAGGCTGTGCATCATAACATGCTATGCACTGTTCATAACATTAAGTTGTGCATCAGAGTCTTGACACTCGATTCTAATGGAAATAAGCATATTTGCAAAACTTTACATTCTGCTATATCACATCCTAGAACTACTACCTTCACTTATATATCTTCTCTTTATCTGCTTTGCATCAGCGTATTGTAAAATTGCACTATGCATAAAGAAGCAAAATGAGCAAACTATCATGACGTCTCCGAAGGAAGACAACACATATCACAAGGAGTGCTTAATGTGGATGATCAGAGGCCATTGCAAGAAGAAAATAGTGAAAACCATTTTGGAGGCACATGCTGATAATGAAGACCCTATTTAGTCCTTCTGTGCTACAGAATTTGAATAAGTTGGAACAGTTCTTTACAAAGTTAGAAGGCTTAAATGCTTTTCATTAAAAACTTTGGAACAATCATGTTTTACTTCTCAACGGTTTGGAAGTGGAAATCATTAGAGTCTAACCATATTAAGAAATTTAGAAAAACAACCTTGAGGACATACATTTAAGCATAGTTACCAAATACGGCGGAATCACGGTTAAAAATACGAAAATTCGACTGTACGATTCGAATACCGAATAATTCGATAAAATTCGATCCGGTTCGTAGTGTAAGAATTGTTTTGGATGCCTCACATTTAAATATCGTTAAATTTTGTATTCATCATATAAATAGATATGCCATGTAGTAGATATAGAATCTGGCCAATTATTATTGGACGTTCTGAAGTGGGCAGTAGATTATTCCAATTTGGAAAGAAATCGGATATTTCAAAGAATATCGAATGCGGGTGCCCATGCTGGTGGGACTCGGGAGGTATAGAAAAAGGCTGTCATGTTACATACAACCGTGGCTTTTATCACCATTGACACTAACGATTTCTTTGCAAATTATTTTTTGGAACCAATTCGTCCATCACACTTTACAGTTTTTCAATAAATAGATTGTCTATTGCGCACATTATCTAGATATATTGAGGTTTGAATTATTTCACTGAACTCCATGTTAAGCTAATTTTTTTTATTGCTGAAGAAGTATGGTAAGGTGGGAAGTGGGGGCAATAAAAGTTCTCCGCGCTATGAATGTGAGTATGCTATGTTATGGTGGATAACTTTACAGAAGATTTTAATATGTTTTGGTTGTCATATTTTATGCTATTTATTTGTTATCATTGTTCATATTATTTTTGTGCATTTTTCTCATCGAATAATAACGTGGGAATGGTCTTTATCGTCTCTTTTTATTTTCTTTTTGAAGTCTTAGACTATTGCCATTTTGTTGGAAAAATAACAAAGTTGGAAAAATTATGTTAAATGTAAGTTTCATCTCTTCCTATTTTGATAAATGGATCTCAATACCCACATTAAAACCCACCCATTCATAAAAGGACTAACCCAAATCCCAAATCATTTGCAAGAAATACATTGCATGACCTTCATAGGGATACATATTGAAGATGGTTGCTCTGTTATTACCTTTATTGGGTGGCATATATATGAATATGATGATGTAGATTGTTTTGAGGTAAGGTAGGTTGATTATAGCATTCAAAGGTTTAGGATATTGTTAAATGATATTTTCACTTCTGTATTAGCCATTGTAAGTAATTTTTATGTGTGGATTATTATGTTTTGAATTTTTTTTACATGATTTATGAAATTTAAAAATTAAAATCAAATGTAAATCAAAATTAAAGTTAAAATATTTTAATAATAATTATTAATTATTTAATAGATAAATACCCTTAAACTGATTTTTATTATGGTATTTGTGATGGAGCTTACCGAGAGAAACAATTCATATTACTATTAATCTCATTAACATATATACGATATTTTATTTTATAAAATTCAAAATAAATTAGAAAGAAGATAGCTAAAAATATCTTAAAAATATATTATTTAAAAAATGTTACACTATCGAATTTTTTTCGAATTGAAAATTTTTCATTCTAATTTTTATCGTATCGAATTCGAATCCGAATCGAATTCGAATTTGGTAACTATGGTT
>APFE031501920.1:0-16198 GCA_000404065.3 Pinus taeda | reverse complement strand
TAAATATTATACTTCTCTTCTACCAATAGTTATTTTTGTGAAGTTTCTTTTGCCATAGTGTTTCTGAATGGTAATCAATGGCAACTTTCCAATAACACGGTGCCACAGATTAGCAACAATATTGATCCAAATATCGAACTTTTTGGTTCACGACTTTGGATTGAGCCAATCAAAATTGTTGTGTGAACAACCTAACAATTTCTGCTTTCAGCCCAAAGGCTGAAGAAAAGGTATCAAGACATTGGAAGATACCAAAGATCGATTGAGTCAAAAGGATGATCCACGAGCAAGATGGCAGATGTGAAGTGACCTTTGCTTTTTTTAAGAACTTCGCTAAAGGATGCCCTCTGTTTAATGTAAGGCGCAGAACCACAAGTTTATGCCAATGTTTTAAAAAACAGCCGAATCAAATCTGAAACGACCGAGTTGATCTGAGTCGTTGGTATTTTTTGTGACTTGGCAGAAAAAACGGAACAGGAAGCCGAGTCATGACTGACTCCGCTGAGTTATTGCATGACTCGGCCGAGTCAGTGATGACTCGGTCAACCCAACCAATTCTGCAATAACTCGGCCAAGTCAATGAATGCGGCCTGTAACCCCAAAAAAATGAGATTTTTCATATATATATATATTTTTTAAATTTTAACTGTTAGCTGAGTGTTGGGGACTCCAAGGTGTTTTCTAAATTAGTTAAATGCTATTTGGGGTCCATTTCTCTCTCCTAGTATTGATATGCTATTCAAATTTCATGGTAATGTTAAATTCTTAATCTTCATTTTCATCTTTTTATTTAAATTTTTAACATTACCATGAAATGACTCAGGATGTTTGAGAGTGGTTCCGGCCTCATTGGATTTCATATGGAGAAAGTAGAATTTTAGAATTCATTCAAAATCCAGCGGACTTATCAATTTTTCAGGATTTCAGGATTGGAGGATTGCAATGTTTCCATTGAATTTTGTCATGTATTAAGGTATGGAACTTGTATTTAATCAAGAGCACCAATCCCTCTATGTACCTTGATGTTAGTGACACTGGTTGTCGAACTCCTCTGGGATTCGCTCCCAAACTAGGAGCTTCTGAAAACGTCGCTCCCGCTCCCACTTTCGCTCTCGCTCCTATTTTCGCTCTCGCTCCCCGCTTTCACTCCCGCTCTCAAGTAATACTGAGCCAGAGGGTGTTGGCAACTCTAGCAGTAGCTAGTGGTACTGGTCACAAGAGTTTTGTTGTAGAGGCCATTTATAGCCTCCTTGGTTATGTGTTTTTGTTTTTATCTCTATATCATTATCGTGTATGTATTGGACAGTGCACTGGGTGCCATTTTGATATAATGGATATATTCATGAGCCTACTTTGATCATAGTTGTCTTCCATCTATATTCTAACTCTGTGTGTTTGGAAACATGAAAAAAAATCTTTAAAATTATGTGTTTTTATAAAAAATAAATATTTAATGTATTTTTTACAATGACCGAGTCATTGAAATCGAGCCGGCCGAGTCGATACCAAGTCGGAGTCGGAGTAGACCCTCAGCCGAGTCAGAGTTTTAAAACATTGGTTTATGCTAAGTTGCCTCTTCTGAGGAGTTATATCTAGTAAGCCAGGGCACAGTCAGAGGGGTTTTCCCTCGTTGCCTCAGTGAATAAAGAAAACA
The DNA here is from genome assembly GCA_000404065.3 of Pinus taeda. Classification (NCBI taxonomy): domain Eukaryota; kingdom Viridiplantae; phylum Streptophyta; class Pinopsida; order Pinales; family Pinaceae; genus Pinus; species Pinus taeda. Next base: position 14,544 of record APFE031501920.1, on the reverse strand, counting down.
AATCTCCTCCATGCACCTAATTCTGTAGTGTTTGTGCCTTTGTATAATGAAGAATCCATGCACCTAATTCTGTACTGTTTGTCTTTATATAACGAAGAATCCATGCCTTGTTATTTGCCAAAAAAGGTCACTAATAACCAGTGAAGCACAGCCCTTATAAGGTCACTTGACTCGCAGTTGTTGATTAGTTATGGGAATATGCTAGCATCGGTTTCTCGGCATTGTCTTTTCAGTGAAGGGATTGTTGGAAAGTTGAGCCAGTTCATCATCAATTTAAACAAGAAAATGATTGAATTGCGAAAAACAAAAAGCAGGGAATTAATAGTCCCATAGACTATTTTTAGTCTCGTGGATGTTAAAATATCATTTCATTTCCTCATACCAAAACGAATCACTCTCATAGAACCTGTGCATAAGACCCTTACCCATGCTGACTCCCATAAGACTCGCGCTGATTTGTTGACTCACATGCAACTCGTATGGACCTGTATAAAACCCGTCCCTGGTAGTGAATTTCGATATATTTTAATCTTTATTTTTACGATAAGGCGGAGGGAAAGGGAAAATGTATTTTGCCAAGGCTTATACGGGTCGTTCCTGATTCTTATACTCTCAATCTCTGAGTCAATAGCCAAACAAGTCTTATACGAGTACGAGTGATGTCACACTGCTAATAACAAGTAGTACTAGCATGAAAATCTTGGTTGCAAATGTCCCCTGTTCTAGATATATATCCAATTCAAATTTTGATATCATAACCTAATTTCTAATAGGAAAAATGGAACCTAGAATCGTAGATTATCCAGTAGCAAGACTGCTGCCAAATGTTTTTTTAGTGAGACGACACTCTTTTGAATGCCTGTAAGATACTTCAGCAGTACTCCTGTATGACAAGTCGAGGAACAAAATGAAATTATAAACATGGTTAAGTTTCCTGTAGTAATAGACCTCTCACTTACTATGCTAGTTAATAAGTTATATATGGAATTAACCGATGGGTGAAAGTATGAAATTGTCGGAGGATTTGTTATGAAAAATGGAATGTAGAATTATAGATTCTCCAGTAGCAAGACTGCTGCCATATGTTTTTTAGTGGGACGACACTCTTTTGTATGCCTGATGCCTTTTTCTAGTGGGACGGCACTCTTTTGTATGCCTGATGCTTTTTTTTTTAGCAGGACGGCACTCTTTTGCCTGTAAGATACGTCAGCAGTACTTCTGAATGACAAGTCGAAGAACAGAATGAAATTAAAAACGTTGTTAATTTTCCTGTAGTAATAGACCTCTCAATTACTATGCTAGTTAATAAGTTATATGGAATTAACCGATGTGTGAAAGTAGTTTGAAATTGTCGGAGGATTTGTTATTTAAGTTGCACTATGCAGTGGTTTTATTTGAGATGAAAATGTTGCCTGATTGCTATATTCTTTTTTTATACGGGGATTTCATTCTGCAGTTCATTACTTAAGAAAATCACAGTCCAGGTTACTAGGATATATATATTAGTGATCTGGCATGGGTGTGTATCTGATTATGGATATGGGGCTTTTCAGAGCATTTCCAAATACCATCTCATTGAGATAAAAAAATACAAAATTGTATAAAAATATACGTGTGGAACAATAAATCTGAAAACATTGAAAGATTCTAACACAAATTAGGCATTTGTCTAAGTAAATCTCAATTTCAACGCAAATTACGCATTTGTCAAGTAAATCTCAAATAGTCGAGAATTTGTTAACATTACAATGCCATTTCATAGTAATGACTGGCCATCACTTGAAAGGCTACAATGCCATTTCATGGTAATCACTGTCCATCACTTGAAAGGGTCCAACGCTGTAAGTAGAGATTTTTCTGCTTATATGATAAAACTAAAAATATGGTTTGAGATATAAATTTTGAAATTATATGTATAAACTCAAGTCATTGTACAAAAATAATTTTGGGATTATATGTATAGATTTAAGTCATGGTATGAATAATTTTTGGGGATTATATGTATAGAGTAAGTCATTAATTCATAACAGATAGCATTTATGACTCATATTGGTGAATGACTCATATTGGTGAATATTAACCATAATTGACCAATTTTCTCATGATTTGGAATAGTCAAGTTAGCACCCATTGCATTGGGTGATGCTCAAGAGTGTGGTAAAGTAGGACAAAAACTAGTAAAATAAAATAATACTCTTATCTTGTACTCGATAACTAGGATTTCTTGGGATGGTTGCTATCTTAAGACTTCAACTCAAATGTGTTTAACCGTGGAGATTTTCCCCATAGTCCAGAATATGTATCCCATTTACAAAACCTTCACAGGTATTGCGCCTTGTGAACTACTCAACTAGAGCTCCTGACAGGCTAGGTTGAATTACTCCATGCAGAAAATATTTTTATTAAAGAGACGCATAAAGATAATTAGAAATGACCTTTGATTCTATTGCGTAAGTGCTGTCAATCAAAAGTAAAGTAGCATTTGCTTGTTTCTCTTGCAAATCCTCTAGTATGTTTTTGAGGTACACAATCCCTTTTGTTGCCTTTGGAGTGGAATATGATGAAACAAATTGTTTGCATGATCGTCAAGAGGTAACAACTTGTTTGCATAATCTTCAAGATATAGCTGCTGATCCAAACTCATGAGGTATATTGAAATAGGCATTTCATTCTTCTCATCTCCAGTCTTAATTTGTATATCCAACTATTTTTAAGTCCACATTTGATTATTTGAGCCAAAAGTCTTGAGTTCTCTTCAAGAACCTCAAAGCTCCCTTTTTAGCACATCAATGGTTTTCACAAGGTTTTTGCATAAATTTAGAAGATATCCTAACTGCAAATGAAATATCTATAGTAGTGGTAAAGATATATAAAGACTCCCCACAAGCTATCTATATTTGGTTGTATCTCCAAGTTCAGTTCATTGCCTTCTTTTGATATTAACGTCAAATTTTGCTCCATTGGAGTGAAGAGGATTACAATCAATAATGTCAAATATGTTCAACAATTCTCCAATGCACTTCTTTTAGGAAATGAACATACACCTTCGATTTTGAGTGACTTAAAATACCCAAATATGAGTGAGGGTGTCCCTGTTTGTCATATCAAAACCCTCATTTTTTTTTAATGGGTGCAATATGTTCTTCATTCTTCAATGTTATTAATAGATCTTATACACACACTACAAGATATATAACAATTTTGTTAACTTTCTTAGCAAACAAATTGCATCATTAAGATTAAATTTTTTGAAATTAATCTTCAAAAGATGCTCAATTAGATTTTCATACCATGCATGAAGTGCTTACTTTAGGCAATGTTATACATGTATGTAAAAGGGTAACTACTAGAGATTTTTTTTTCTCCCTTGACGCAGATTTCTAGCCAACAACCTCACATGATTTTTAGATAATAGTTTCTTAGATCCCTCTCACCCACACATTGATAACCTCATCCATTTGATCATCATGCTAATCCAATGGAGGTAGGTTAGCAACCATGAGGTACCTTAGCCATTGTTTCATACAAAGTGCTTGCATGTAATGTTTATGTTGGAAAATGTAACTAGTTTACGTCTTCATAATTGTCATTGTACTCATGTCATTATGTATATCTTATGTTACAAGAAAAATAAAAAATAAAAATATTATTTTCAAGCATGGGTTTCATGCCCCAATTTACTGGTCAACTAGGTCAAGCATGCATTTCATGCTTCTAGGGATTTTCAAGTCAAAATAATAATTTTCTCGAGCCATAGAGAGTCTTTCTCATTTGTATAAGACCCCAATGGCTCAATCTAGTTGGAAGAGTCATCTTGATTAAAGTAATCTTATCAGCCCTCCCACTGTACTAATTTTCAATCATTCAAGCACCTATAGGAATTCACAAGCAGATCAAACTTATCATAAGAAAAATCCTCTGGCAAGGGGGTAAAGTGGAGTCAAAAAAATTGAGTCTAATAAATTGGAAGCATGTGAAAACACCATATGAGAATGGTGACATCTCCATTCGACTCCCAGCATTGATGAATATAGCTCTCAGAGCTAAAATAATCTGGAGATTTATAACATGAGAACCTTCTTGGTGGAAGCAAGTATTGGAAGCAAAATACTTGAGCTCTTCTCGACAACAACTTCTAGTTTCAAAAATCCCTATCAGGCCTTGCTTGCACATTTGGAAGCTTATGAAGAAATACCTTCCATTGATAAAGGATAATACTTCCAGAGTTCAAGGAGGAGGACAATATATCAATTTGTGGAGTGACAACATCATTGGTTCTCCCCCTCTTTCAGACTTCCAAGAAGTCCACCCTCTCAAGACTTGGATGCAAAGTAAAGGAATAATTACTCTTGAATAAATTTCTTCTTGGAATCAAGAAGATAACACATGGGCTGGATGGCTTCCCCCAAATTTCCCCGTCAACCTTAGTAATCAATGGAAACTTATTATCTCGAAGTTCAAGGGTGCAGTGCCTATAATTCTTCGAACCCAAGATAACTTCAAATGGAATCCATCCGAAGGGGTGTATACAATTAAGTCTAGGTATGCGAAGCTCCAAGAAGATATTGGTTTACAAGTTTGGCCTCATTGGAAATCTATGTGGAAAACTGAAGGCTTACCAAAAATCAAATACTTTGTGTGGACAATGCTCAAAGGCAAGATACTTACAATGGACAATCTCAGGGAAAAAGGAATTCATGGGTCCTCCAGATGCCCATTGTGCTATAAAAATGAAGAAACAATACACCATCTTTTTTTTAAATCGCAATTTTACCAAAGATTGTGGGCTAAAGCTTATTCATCCATTAGAGGTCAACATTAATTTCAATTTACCCCTCTCGGACTTCTATGATAGTTGGAAAGCATCCTATCCTTGTTCTGTCAAGAAAAAAACCTGATAAAAAGATTATGGAGATGTATCCCCTCCTTTCTTTGCTGGCAAATATGGCTTGCTTGCAATAAGAAAATCTTCCAAGACAAAAAACCTGAAATTAGGAAAATTCTTTCCAAAGCTTGGGGTTTCGCTTCAGAATTTATACATGCTAAAGGAGCAAAGGATTTGGATCCAAGCAATCTCCAACAAGAAGAAAAAGCATGGATCAATTTGATCCTGGATAAACCACAAGTTAGGAACTATCCTCCACCTCTTCTAAGCAAGCCAAAAGATTGGAAAATTAGATTGAAAGAAAAGGACTTTCTATTGTGGATAAATTCTTTGAAGCGTCCATGTCTTTTCTTCAATGGAGCTTCAAAATCTAATCCAGGAAAAGCAGGAGCAAGTGGTCACATTATTGAACAAGGAAATTCAAGTTCAATCTCTTTTGAATGGGTATTGGGTATAGAATCAAACAATAAAGCTGAAGCATACATGTTTCTCTTGGCATCCAAAATTCTAAATAAAAGAAACTATATGAATCCAATCATTATAGGGGATTCCTCATTATTAATCTAGCAAATGGTTTCTAAAACAAATTCAAAAATGTTGAACTCAATCAGATTGTTTCTCGCATCCAACATTAGCTAAATTTTTTGGGTAATTTCTCTTATTTTCATATTTTAAGAGAGCATAACAAGATTGCTAATAAAAACACAAACATGTGCTTACTTCCTCAGGGAGAAGTCAAAATAAATGATGAAATTCACTACAAAGATATTCCATAAATCTACGAATTCTCTTCATCGCAGGCACGATTTTCAAGTGAGAAGAAATGAAGTGTTTATATGTTGGTCAATGTTGTCATTGATGTCAATATGGCAATATTGGAGATGGTAAATATTCTTGTCATACATGTCCTAAAGATGGTGCCTTAACCCTAAGCATGAACATGACGCATGATCTAATAATGAACATTGAAGCCCTAGAAACCCTCCTAGGCACATGCATACACAATAATGACAATATGATATTCTAGCCTTGTTGAAGATGCTTATGATGCCCTTAAATCCTTGCTTTAATAAAACCCCAGCTATATGACATCCTTGTTCTTGATGAAGAAGCCCCAAAGCCTCATGATAATAATTGCTATATGTCCTAATCCTAAGGCCTATGTCTATATAGAAGGTGCCCTAACATTATCCAAATAATAAATTGTCTAAACGCTGCCATGGATAAATTCATTGATAAAAATATGAGCTCATTACACTTGATGACATGGATTGATGACCACACTTGGAGCTCAATGAAGGTGCCTCAACCCTTATCCTTGTCCCATTGACCTTATACATGAAAAATTCAAATATTCCCAAGGTCTATACTACATTTCTTGAACAATCATAAAAATTGTTTTATATCATATTGAAGACATCATTTCACAATGGTTCCTTCTCCAACATGTAGAGGATTTCTTTACCTTCCTAACAAGCCTTCACTTGCCCTAAAACTCTCCGTAGTTTAGGAGAAAATGAATTTTTAAGATAGAATATCAAATTATTTTTCCTAGCCGACCTATGCTCATTTATACTAAGTTGGCCTCACTTCAAAAAGATGTGTCCCTTCATGTCTAGACGAAATCACTATAAATATAAGTCAAAACATTTCATTTCAAATCATAAAAAATAGATTATTTCATAAATAAGACACAAAACAATAAGGAAATTTCACATCTCGTGAACCAAGGCCAAGGAGAATTTTTAGATCACAATTTGGGCATTTAAGATATCTCTTATAAATTTAGATCTGCACTTGTGAGTATTGTGTGTGGACAACATTGCCGAGGGTGGGATTTATGATAGTCCTGAGGAAGTAAAGGCTCGGATCTGTAGGAGAATTTACCTTGGATATGTGTATATGCTACATACCTCAGAATTGTGGTGAACAAGGTGTAAAAAACCGGTTACACGATTCCCACTGTAGCAATTGATGTTAATTCTTCTAATTTTTAAATTCGATTAACCAATTTAATTGCTGTGTGCTACAAGAAATATTGAATTAAATACACTACAACCAACACAAATAAAAATTGCGGAAATTAAAAACAACACTAGAGAGAAATAAACATCACACACATCTACATAGTTCTTTTTGCACAAATGTCCCCAAAAAAACCTAGTGTGGGGAAATCAGTGCAACAACTAAGGGTTTGTATTCTTAAGCAGTGGTTTTCTGAATACAATCTCTGGATGCTTTGCTGGCTATCCAGAACAGAGAATATGACTGACAAAAGATTAGTGAGAAATACCTCACACTATCACTAGTGATCCTGACTTATCCAGCCACAGAATGGCTTGTCCCTTACTGCCTCTGCGCAAGCCCAACGTCATAGCTTCTAGGGACAACATCACCCCTTATGCTGATCGATTTTCCTTTGAGACTTTGATTTTTTCCTCCCGGTCTCACACCCCGGCTTCTGGCTTAAGAAATCGATCTCCCTAGCAAAAATACAGATCTCCACAAGGCTCTGCGATGCCTCTACGTCAACCTATGCTGGCCAGGGTAGCCTATGCGCTGCCTCTACTAGATCTCTCTCTGCCACCTCTGCAGAGTATTCCCGTATTAGGAGAAATATCCAATTGAAACCATCCCTGCCCCTCATTGCAAGAAATCACTTTGAATCTCTCTGGAAACTACTACGCAACTCTCTTCAGAAATTCAATCCTTGATCTCCCACTCGATGTGTTTTCCAAATGCCCATCAAGCCTCTTCTTATAATCCTTCTTTTGAGAACCAACAACCTGGATTATATTCTAATCAATGGCTCAAACCATTTTGGCTTGATTCTCGTCTTCTTCTAGAAGTTTCACCCAAAGTGAGATTAATATCCGTTAATTATTTTAATTTCCTAAGTTTAGACCTAGGCACCCATTAAAAATAATTAATTATTTTAATAAAATTGTCTTTGGGTGGAATTTCCCAAAACGATTTCTGGAATACATGTGTCTAAGCCTCCCTGCAAATTTTGAGGCTTAGAGCACATCCATTGCTACCAGAAATCAACACTCCCTCTTAGCGAGGAATGTGCTCTAGTAATGCAACCTACTGAAGCATCACCCTTCTCTGTAACATCTCCCTCTGCGTTGTTGATTTCTGACATCGCTGCCCATCAACTACTGTGTAAATGTTGCATCTGTACTGAGGTTGACACTGCCACTGCTAACACTGCATCTGTACTGCAACTTCCTCTCAAATTTTGCATCCATGTTGCTACTGGCACTGCCACTACCAACACTGCATCTGCACTACAACCTTCTCCAACTGCTATTGCTACTGCATCAACAATGGAAAAGCATCCAAAATTATTGAACAGGTGTTCAGTATGATGCATCTTTTTGCTGGAGTTCACTGCTACTAGTCTCTGCCTGACCCTCTGAAGCTTATGCGTTGCTATTGGCCTCTGCTCTGTGCCAACTGCACTACTACCAACTCTGCTCTACGCTGCTCAATATCTGGCACTCCTAGCCAATCCAACTACCACTCTGGCACTCATTTGCACCGACACTGTTCCATCATGCTACTACTGATCTGGGCTCTTGTAGCAAGGTATTTATCTAAGAGGTGGACTCCTCAAGGATCCTTCCCATCTGCTGTTTTTTCAAACTACAGTTCTATATCACCCCACCTCTAGGCAATCATGGAAAACTCCTCCTCCTCGATCTGTGTGGATGCATCCTTCAGATCATGCTTCTCATCCTTGTCCTTCTTCTTAAGAGGCCACTGTGTAGCATAGTGACCAAGTTCACCACACTGGAAGCACTTGATCTTCGAAACATCTTTCTTCTTCTTCTATTGCTCCTACTGTCCCTTTGATGTGAGCGCTGCATTCTCATCCTCCTCCTTTGGCTTCGTCCCACTGTTTTTGTTGCTACTATCAAGTTTTCACTTGACTAAGTCTCTCCTCATCTCTTCCTGTTGAAGAGAAGCCCACATCCCTTCCCAATCTGGAAATTTCTTTCTACCCAGGATACTCTAGACAAACACTTTCCATTCTTTTGAGACTGGATTTAGGGCTAGCCTCACCATCACGGTAGGCTGAGGTGTTGACCCCATAGCCGCCAACTAGTCTCGGGTTTACTGAATCTTTGTAAGGAATGGATCAATGTGTTTCCCCTTCTACATCTACGTGGATCTCATATTCTGCTCCAAGTACATCTTATGCTGCTCAGAAGATCCTTCATATAGTGTGGCCAAATATTCCCACATCTGTCGAGTAGTATCCTTGCCGACAATGTGACACACGACATGATCCCTCACTCCATTGAGGATCATCCTCTTGGCCTTTTCCATCTTGACCTTGTACTACTTGAGCGGATTTGGATCCGTGGGTACAACTACCACACTTTCGATGTAAGTTTTGAGATCATGCTCATCTAGAAGGCATGAGATCATTGCCTTCCAAATCACGTAGTTGGATGCACCCTCCAACCAATCCCGATCTTGCAACTCATTAATTGCCATCTCTACCAACGAAATGTCGAACTGCCTCCTCTCTCCTCTGGGCTACTGCTGGGTTGGCCTACACACTCCCTGATGGAGTTATTAGATCAACTCCTCTCCATTGTTGCTCAACACTGGAGAAATCGAATTCCCTGGCTAGGAATTCTCTGAGTAAGAAATTCCCTCAAGTGTGTCTTCTTCTCCCCCACTGACGCTATTATGCCATCAATTGCTACAAGATCTGTGTCCCAACTGAAGATCTGCTATGCAAGGAAGAATATGTTTCTCGCTTTTGCCTCTGGAAAGCTTCGATCTGGAGATCGAATTTCTCTGTCAACTCAGTAAGAGAAATCGAATCATCCTCAAAACTTCGATCTCCTAGCCCATGAACTGCGTTGCCTATGGGGTTTCAAATTGTTGCCTCAATAGTAATTTTTGAACTCCTCTTCCTCTCTACTTCTGAGCTCTTCTGCTCACGATTTGTGCTCTGATACCATGTGAAAAATCGGTTACCTGATTCCTACTGCAACAACTAATGTTAATTCTTCTAATTGTTAAATTTGATTAACCAAATTATTTGTTGTGTGTTATCGGAAATATCGAATTAAATACACTGCAACCTACACAAATAAAAACTGCAGAAACTAAATACAACACAAGAGAGAAATAAACATCACACACATCTACATAGTTAGTTTTTGACAAATGTCCTCGGAAATACCCAATGTGGGGAAATCAGTGCAACAACTGAGGGTTTGTATTATTAAGTAGTAGTTTTATGAATACAATCTATGGATGCCTTGTTGGCTATCCAGTGCAGATTTTATGACTCACAAAAGATTAGTGAGAAATACCTCACACTATCGCTAGTGATCCTAACTGATCTAACCACAGAATGGCGTGTCCCTTGCTGCCTTTAAGTTGCCTCTGTGTAGTCACTGCATAGACCCAACGCCACAACTTCTATGGACAACAACACCCCTTCTTCTGATTGATTTGCCTCTGAGACTTTGATTTTTTCCTCCCACCCTGGCTTTCGGATTCAAAAATCAATCTCTCCAACAAAAATACAGATCTCCACAAGGCCCTGCGCTGCCTCTACGTCAGGCTACACTGGCCTGCGTAGCCTTTGCGCTGCCTCACCTAGATCTCTTTGCCACCTCTATTGAGTATTCCCAAATAAGGAGAAATCTCCAACTGGAACTATCCCTTCCCCTCACTGTAAGAAATCACTTCGAATCTCTTTGGAAACTACTATGCGAGTCTCTTCAGAAATTCGATCTCTAATCTCCCACTCGATGTGTTTTCCAAATGCCCATCAAGCCTCTTCCTATAATCCTTCTGTTGAGAACCAATGACCCAAATTAGATTCTAATCAATGGCTCATATCATTTTGGCTTGTTCCCTATCTTCTTCTAGAAGTTTCACCTATAGTTAGATTAATGCCCTTTAATTATTTTAATTTCCTAAGTTTATACTTAGGCACCCATTAAAATAATTAATTATTTTAATAAAACTGTCTCCGGGTGGAATTTCCCAAAACGATTTCTGGGTATTGTGTAATACATGTGTCCAAGCCTCCTTGAAAATTTTGAGGCTCAGATCACATCTTATGCTACCAAAAATCAACACAAGGTATTGTGTGAAGTAACTCTTGTGGTAGCCCAGTGATTACCCTTGGTCCTGTTGCAGAGTTACACTACAACCATTTGTGGAGGACAGATCTTCAAGCCTTAGACCTGTAGATTTATACCTCAGCTCGAATCTGTGTCTCAGATTGGATATAAGGCTCATATTACATCTAGCTTTGGACCGTGGACAAGGAGCTCGGGTGTTGATTGGAGGAGCCTTATTAAAGGAACTCTTGACAACCTTTTGGACAAACTTGTGAACAAACTTTGGAGCACTACACCTCAGACCATCTTGTAGCAAATTGGAACTGTGTTTAAGAGCTCGGATTGAACTAAAGAAGTGCAGATTTGTGTGGAGTAGTGATACATTGGAACAATCATAATTTAGAGCTTGAATCCTTATTAGATAAGTCGAGTTATACAATAGTCTTGTAGCATCTCTTGAGTGAAGAAGCTCGGACAACAATGCCCTTTAATGCATCACTATTTTGGCAATGTTTAAGGCTGGACCTATAGTGTGAAAGGAGGCTCAGATCACTACCACAAACCTTTTGGAGCTCGGTTAGCATCTCATCTCAGTCCTTAAACTTGGACACTTCCTAAAAGCATCATCTCAGAGCTGGTATGGGAACAAACCTACAATGAATTTTATCTCAGCCTATAGAAATCTAGTGGAGCATTGTTGAAGCTTGGAGTAGCATTGTTAGAATACCATTGAAGACAATTTCAAAGTACTCTCAAATAATCCTTGTTGAAGTAGACTTGTTGGTCTTGTTGACCTTACCTTTTGAAGGGTGGTTTCTGGAGCAGAAAAGGCTGATTGAAGAGCAGCCCTCAACAACCTCTTGAAGACCCTGTTAGAACTATCCTGTAGTAGGTTAATTGAAGCCTCTTGAATACATTATTGAAGGCACCATGATGCACTATTGAAGGCCCTTATGTTGTAACCTTAAGAAACTTGCGTGGGTGACATGAAGAGTAGTGGATACACCTTTTGAGAAGACAAGGTTGCCATTGAGGAAGTGATTTGGAGAAGGCATTGCTGAAGATTGATAGGGCTCGTTGAAGAAGATATTGGGATCTGTCAAGAATCATAAAACTTATCCTCACAAATTGAAGTAGTGTGCTGGAGCCCTAGAGAATAGGAGTCCTCAAGAAGACCAGGTTGGTGCTTCTACCAAAGATAGGGTTGGAGCCTCAAAGTGACAGGTTGGAGCCTTGTGAAGATAGGGTTGGAGCCTTAGAGATCAGAGCCTCATGAAGTCCAAGTTGATGCTTGGAAAAGTACAGGTTGGCGCCTGGAAGGATTGAAGATTGGTGTCTTCATTTAGGGTTGGTGCCCTACACTATATTTTATTGGATTTATTGTAAATAAGAGATTAATAAAAGTATCTATTCTTATTTTTCATTTTTGTGTTATAAATATGAGTGATCTAACTAGTAAAAATAACAATTGAAAAGAAATATTGATTCATCCCCCTCTTAGTATTTCCAACAATTGGTTTCAGAGCCAGTACCTTCACTCAAATCCTAATAGCGTGAAGGTTGATCCTTAGAACACAAATGGCAAAACTAAGGAAGAAAACCTCCAATCCCTATAAATATGTCTCTTCATCAACCATGGAAACCAAAGACAATCAAATTGGGAAAGTTCCATTGTTTAATGGAAACTTTGGTGTATGAAAGGTAAGAATGAGAAATTTCTTAATGGCTCAAAGCATTTAAGTTTGGGAATCATTGATTACTGAAATCATGATGGAAGGAGAATCCAAGGAGTATAATGCAAGAGTGATGAAGGCAATCTTGAATGGGCTACCAGATCCTATAAAGGCCAAAGTGGAAAAATGTTCATGAACAAAAGATATGTGGGACAAACTTCATGATCTTCACTCAAAAGGATCATTGACCATGACCGCTATTCAAGAAGATGATGGAAACCAAGAAGCAAATCAAGAACCCATTAAGAAAGCTAAAAAGAAGAGTGAAGAAAGGCAAAAGAAGACCCAAAAAATGAAAAATAAATAATACTTCGAAGAAAATCTCATGGCACAACTTATAGCTGCCCTAGAAGAGATTAATAGTTTTAAAAAGGAAAATGTGGATCTTAAGAAACAATTACAAGATGGTGACCATAACCTTGACAAGAAAAGGAAGTAAGTTGACCTATTCAAGCTTCAGGTTCAATAATGAGATAAGGAGTTCACCAAGCTAAAGGAGGATTGTCATCAAAACAAGAAAAGACATCATGAAGAGGTCATATCCATGACAAATCAATTGGATAAAGCAAAGAAAAAGGAAGACACTTTGTCAGGCCACCTTGAACAAAGACACAAGATCTTGAACAAACTTGAAGCAGAGATTGGTCAACACAAGGAAGAGGTCTCCTCACTTAGATCCAAACTAGAAGAAGCAAATAAACAAGCACAAGGAGCTGAGAAGGTGATGGAAGCTTTGACACTCATAGAAGGACAATTTGATGATGCAGAAAAGGAAAGAAACACCATGATATGCCAACAAGAAGAAAAGGATGATAACATATCCAAATTAAGATAAAAAAATATCTTCACTTAAGGCCCAATCATGTGAAACAACCAAGATGAAGGAAGAAATGAAGATCAATCTATCAAAGAAGGATGAAGAACGCAAGAACATGAAAGAAGAAATTGTCTGTCTTAAAAAGGAAGTTGACTTGCTGAATAATAACTTGAAGAGTTCTCAAACCTTAGATGACATCCCAATTCATCAAAGATCTCCTTTTGATAAATCAAGTCTTGGCTATGCAGGTAAACCCTCAAATAAGAATGATGCAAACCATAATGCTTCAAACAAGGATGTGGAAAATATTGGAAGAAATGTTGATGCTCCAAGTTCCAGCAAAGGCAAGGAGAAGAATCAAGATGAAATTGCAAGAAAACCTACTCCAATAAGACTTGCAGATGGTGTTAAGAATGCAAGAGGCAATGGATATCATTAAAGGATCCCAAGAGAAAAGAACTTTGCAAGTACATCAAGGAAATATCCATCCTCTAAGTACCAAAGTATGTTTTTTGGTTATTTCTATTCTTGTACAAATTTTGGGCACATGACAAAGGATTGTAGGGCATACCACAAGGACAAATATAATGATCCCCATCAGTCCCCTAGAAGCAACTTTGCAAGAAAAACTAATGCTTCCTCATTCATGAATAAGATGGAATGCTTCAATTGCCATAAAATTGGACATATGGCTCGTGATTGTAACTTGACTTGGGTCCCTAAACAAGCTAAAAACATGTATACCAAGAAAGAAAATAAAGTTACACAAGTATGGAGAAGGAAGCAAATTGGATCTGAAAGTCTCTTGAACACTCAAGACATCCACTTAGCTTGTTGATCTAATAAGTACATCTTTAGCATAAATATTCCAAGTTTTTATGGTGAAATTCTGCCAAAAATGAGACCATGCATACTGTTAGGGGAGCTTGTGATTCTTGACTATTCTTGCAGAAGCTATCCATGAAGGGGCCTATAAAATTCTTGATGAGTCACACATGGACAATCATC
>APFE031501915.1:0-28491 GCA_000404065.3 Pinus taeda | reverse complement strand
TTAAAAAATCTTTAAAACAATTTAATTATTTTTTAACATAAATTTATACTTAATATTTTTAGACAGAATTAATTAAAAATAAATAAAACATAAAAAGCTAAACTATAGCTGTTGAAATATATATATAAGAATTAGTAATTGTTCAAAATTATTTGGACAAATTCTAACTCTCAATCACATTAATTGTTCAATAATTATATTATCATATTCTCTAACTCTCAAAGTTTTATTATATTTTGATATTGTTTTTTTAAGGATGATTTGAGGCCTCTTAAAATCAAACTTAGTAATAAAGATAAAAGTTTTAGATGCAATGGATTTAGAAGATGTTTTTATTTTATTTTAATTGTGTTGAGAGTCACTCTCCAATATAGGGGTGATTTGTAAGTTAAATGTAAGATTAATATGTTGAATTTATATTGAATTGTCCAATTTATAATATATAAAGGATTGGTAACATTTACATATAGGTTAAAAGTAATATAAAGTTGTTGTATCATAAAAAGTTAAAAGTAATTGAGCCTAGAGGCTCATTCTACCATGCATGCTCAACTTGGAGGTGACACTTAAAATAAAAATAAAATAAAATAAGTTTGCACTTGAAGAAATTTGATCCCTATTGACTCATGTGACATCAGTGCTTAACATGGATTTATACTATTAAAAATAATAAAATTCAATTTGTTACATTGTAATTTTGTTTTTATTAATTAAATTAATAATAACTTTTTAGATAAAAGAAAATCATAATATACATATTGCATTAAAATATATAACATATAAGTTAAGGTCCATTTTACCTTATAAAATAGAATGATGATTATGTAACCATATTTAAATTTAATTAATAAGCAAATAAAAACTTCAATATTTACAATATAACAATATGTTTAACCATGGATATCTATGTTCACTTTGTCATTTTTCAGAGAGAAAAATCTTCATAATATTATATTGAGTCAATATAAAGAGTACATATGAGAGACAGCAAGGGCCAAAACTAGCATCCTTGCAAGCATATGAAAACCAAAAACTTATAGATATAGGACCTCCCTTGGAGATCAGAAACAAGATCATACCAAAAACTTACAGATATAGGACCTCCCTTGGAGATCAGAAACAAGATCATAGCAAAAACAGTCTTTACAAAAGCAAGGATCAAAACAGATAAGTAAACACTGATAGCAAAAAGAGACTATCTGTGTAGCAAGTCTGGATAGGGAAGAAACAAAAAGATCAGATCATATTCCAGGGATGAAAAAATCCTGGATGAAGCATGAACGGTCACCATCAGAAATCATCAAAGACCAAGAACCGGGCTCTAAAGACAGTCCTTCGTTCGACAGACGGTCAGCTTGTACATTAAGGGAGCGGGGAATGTGGTTGATAGAGCGCTGAACCAATTTATCCCAGAAATACATAATCCGATCCATCCACCCTATCAGATGAGGACAACTGATATGGCAGGCACCCCTAACATGGTCAATCATGGATTTTGAGTCTCCAAAAATTGAAATGTTTTGAATCTCCATAAACACACAGAAGGCAAGCAGTCCAGCAAGAGCCCTCACCTCAGCCAAGTTTTTTGTACCACTCCCCCCGTTCCAAGATAAAAAAATATTGCAGCTTCTCATCCATGATAACATGAACCCCGCATCCACAAATATTGAACTGTTCGGCCCCATCAAAAAAAGCACAGGGCATAAAATTGAGAGGGTCTACCACCTCTATTTTTCGTTGGGATTTCATCTTATGCTTTTTAACAGGCAACATATCGTGAGTGGATAAAATATGTTGCATAGAAGACATCAGAGGCTCTTTTGAATCTTGGAAGATCTTGGCATTCCTCCATTTCCATAAGCTCCACAAGACTATGATAAACAGAGAATGCCAAGAATCCTTTTGCGCGCACCACCATTGAAAAGCATCCTATACTGAAACAAAAACACCATGAGGAAATCCATAAAACAGAGACAATTCATACCAAATCTGTAGGGAGGAGTCGCATTGGAAAAACATATGAAGGTTGGATTCCTTCGCTGCTTCACACATAGAACATCTACTCGGACCCTGCCAGCACCTCTTCCTCAAGTTATCCTATGTCAAATTGCGGTTGTTGAAGACTAGCCACGAGAACAATATCATTTTAAGAGGGCAACCCAATTTCCAGATACTATGGGGGAATATAGAGCTGGAGATAGAAGCCTTGGAATATATCATGTCAGCATATATGTCTTTTACTCTAGCAGGCAATTTTGCATTTGGAACACTCCATATAAGCTGGTCCGCAGTTCCAGAGTGATGGATTCCCATGCTACAAAGAGCATTTTTAACTGATTTCCATTCTGTAAGAAGCGAGACAGGCAAGTGAAGATCATGTGCATCTTTCCATATAGGGATAGGGCCGCTCTAGGATGAAATAAGTTTATCCCACGTGAAGATACCATTCCTATAAAGAAAAGAAATAAGGTTTTTAGGGAAGCAAGTACGCTCACGACCGCCAGCGATGGTGTCTATGTCGATGAAGATTCGGTTGCCAGAGAAAAGGTTCCAACTCAGGTGTTGTAAGAAGTAATGCTGGACTTTCCTAAGACTGAGCCATATAGCAGAACCATAGCTAACTCTGATTGTTCCCTCCTATACCAAAATTCCAGATCTTTGTCTTGCAGATATTTCTTTCTAATAGATGCACTCCACAGACCTTCTCCATAAATGGCTCTCGATAGAAATTTGCATAATAGTGCTCTGCCAAAAGAACGCATGTCAAGCAAGCCCCATCCACCAAGCTTCTTTGGCATAGAGATCTTTCCAACTTCGATAGGTGAATTTTAATTTGACTGGAACTTCTGCCCCAAATAAAATTTGCCAACAATCTATTCATCTTGAGGATAATGCTGGCAGGAAGGAAGTAAATATGAGCCCAATACACCACTAACTGCGCTAAGACTGATTGAGATAGAATATATCTCCCATGCAGAGAAAGAGCCCTGTTTTCCCAGGCCGAGATTTTTTTATAGAATCTTTCCAGTATCCATTGCCAATCCGAACTGGAGTAACCTTTAGCCTTTAATTGAAAACCCAGATATTTCAAGCCATCTTTAATCGATTTCGAAACAATACCAAGCATATTAGCAATCCAGATTACCATTTCCATGTTTGTATCATTATGGTGAAGGGAAGATTTTCCTTTGTTAATATATAACCCAGTGGCCCTCTAGAATCTATTAAGAATGTCATTGAGGCAGATCCATGACGCCCTGCACAGCATGGGGAAGATGAGCACATCATCAACAAAAAGATTGTGTGATACATAGATATCCCTGCAAATCCTAACCGGCTTGCATCGATTTTCGGCCACGGCTTTGTTGATCTGTAGACTGAGAGAGTTCATTGCCAAAATAAAAAGAAGAGGGGAAAGGGGGCACCCCTGGCGAAGCCCCCTTTCCGCAGGAAAAAAAGGAGAAGGTATTCCATTAATAAGCACCGAGTAATGGACATTTTCTACACATGACATGATCCAATTTATGGATTGTGAGTTAGACCAGTTTTAGCCAGCAAACACCTCAAGAATCCCCAATCCAAACAATCGTAGGCTTTCTGTAGATCACTTTGTCATAGATATTATTAACTTGTAAATAGGCTTTGCTACAATCACTTTGCCATAGATATTATTAACTTGTAAATAGGTTTTGCTACAATACCATGGAAAAAGAGCAAGGTTCATCAATACAGCATGCCCAAAAACCATCTCTCATTTCAAAATCAAAACATTTTACTTGAATTTAATTTTATAACATTTTTTAATTAAATCTAAAAGAAAAAATGTTATAATCACTTTTGATCTACACCTCTATCACAATAAAATATATAAGATATAACTAGTAAATTTAAATTAACATCCATTAAATGGTAGCTATAAATTAAATATCATTAATAAGCACATAACAACTTAATACTTAAAATATAACAAGATTTTTAACCATGGATATTCACCCACTTTACCATGGATATTATTAATCACACCATACCATAGGCCAATACATGGCTCATAAATACCACATGTCCAAAAACTGTCTCTCATTTCACAATCAAAATAATACATCAATATAACAAGATTTTTAACTATGGATACCCATCCCACTTTACCATGGATATTATTAACCATACTATACCATGGGCCAATACCATGTCTGACCAATACCACATGCCCAAAAACCATCTCTCATTTCACAATCAAAATATTTTATAAATATTCTTTTTAATTTAATTTAATTACATTTTTTAGCCAAGAGACACTCTCCATATCCCAGTATGGAAGAGATGTTGTAATGTCAAAGTATATTATGTTATCCAAAGATTTTGACTCCAAATTACATGAAAATAAAAAAATTAAAATATTGATTAAAATATTTTGACTCGGAATTACATAAAAATAAAAATAAAACTAAAAAAATAAAATTAATAATTAAACCAAACTAGATCAATCTTAATTTTAAATCTATCAAGTTCCAAGAGGGATCAAATATCTCTAGGTGCAAACCTTTCTTCAAGTTTTGCACTGAGAAAAGAGGTTTGCACCTCTAGAGATTTGATCCCTCTAGGGGCTTAATAGATCCGAAGTTAAGATGGATCTAGGTTAGTTTAAATCTAGTTAGTTGCCACTATAAACTTTAAACTCTTATCGAAGCCAATGATTAGTAGAAAACTTATAATTTATCAAAGACCAAGAAAAAAAACATATAAAAATACACCCACAAACACAATCCCACCCCTTTTAATAAACAAAAATTTATTAAAAATACTAACTTTTTAAATTTAAATTCAAATTATTACCTTTCCATTTAAAAAGTAAAAGATATCAAAATTGATAGAACATATTGTAGTCCAAAGTACTCAACAAACCTTTTTTTTAATGATGATGATGATTAACGTCCATGAGACCAATGAGGTCTATTGGACCTTAAGAAAGAAAGAGATTAGTTGAGACTTTTTAATATTTTCTTTCTATGATTGAAGAGGGCACACAAAAGTGTTCCTAGATTACTATAGTTTTGTTGTTTGAACAAGTCAAGAAGGTTGGTAGTGTGGGAGATGTTTTAGAAATGGGAAAAAGCCAAGAAGGTTGGTAGTGTGGGAGATGTTTTGGAAATTGGAACAAGTCAAGAAGGTTGGTAGTGTGGGAGATGTTTTGGAAATGGGAACAGATGTGAGTAAGAATTGGGCAATCTAATAGAAAGTGTTTTTCCTCAAGTGTTTTTCTTCAACTCTCTTAGTATCCCAGAGTTGATGGAAGTTGATAGATTCTTTCATCTTGGGGTGTTTTGAGGATAGACCAATGCCCCGTTTCACTTCCAAGCTCATGCGAGTTAGTTCCTATCTTTGCAATGATCATTTTCTTCTTATCATTGGTCAAGAAAGAGAGATAATCATGGTTAGCTAGAGTGGGGTTGATCACCTCCTTATAATACCTTAACTTCCTTTTTTCCTCTACCTCTTTAGCACCCACATTTTTTTTCTTAAATTTGGAAGTAATAGTATTTTTAATATAATATTTTTAATTTTTCCTTGTGTTTTTAGTAGTATAGTATCTTTACTCTCCAAGATGATCTCCTTCTTTAACCCTCAATAATGGAGTCAAGACTAGGCATCATTGTGCCAATCACGTGTCAATCACGCTTAAGGCAGAGGTTTGTGCCAATCAATCACATTTCAACAATGCTTAAGGTTGAGGTGAGAGTTTTGGCTAGAGTTAAAAGCAATTTTAGAAAGTCTCTTGGTTTCCATGTTGTAAAGCTTATTCTTATAAAAAAAAATTGTACTTATCACAATTTGTCATGGTTTGCATGTTGTAAAGTTTATTCTTATAAAAAAAATTGTACTAATCAAAATTTGCCATAGCCACAGTTTTGTTCCTAGTTGAGCCTAGAGGTGCATTCTACAACCCAGTATGATGTGTAAGCTTGTCCCACTGTCATCAAAGTTGAAATTTTGCTCAAGTCACCCAAAAAAATCTAAAAACAAATATTTAATTTAAATGTTTTATATAGTTATTCAAATTCAAGGTATATGATAAATTTAATAGTTATCTTATCATGTACATTGAATTTGAATGGATCATAAATTTACCTTCAACAAAAAATTTACCACATTAAATTCCA
Source organism: Pinus taeda (assembly GCA_000404065.3). Classification (NCBI taxonomy): domain Eukaryota; kingdom Viridiplantae; phylum Streptophyta; class Pinopsida; order Pinales; family Pinaceae; genus Pinus; species Pinus taeda. Next base: position 22,333 of record APFE031501915.1, on the reverse strand, counting down.
AATCATGTAAAATTTAAAAAAAAAAAAATGTTAAACATCTTACTCTTTTACTAAAGTCAATACCATTTGGTAAAATAAAGTAAAAATGTTATTTCAACACAAAGATCGAAATCTTGCTCCAATTTTTTAAATATTTCTTTTAATTAAATATTTATTAAAATGAATCTTTAAAATAAAAACTATATCTATAGTAATTAAAATCTCTAAGACAATATATTTCTTGTCAAGTTGTAATATTGAAAGTTTTTTTTATCATGCCATGGTAAAATATCAATTAAATCTAATATTAATATTAATATATTATAATTTAATATTATAAATCAAACTTAGGATTAATACAATATTAAATTTAATATAATATTAAATTGGATATAATATAATATATATTAACATATCATGATATATATTAACTCTAAATATATATGGGAGGGAAGAACAAAGACATAGTGATATAGGTGGAGAGATAGACGGAGTGAGAGGAAGGGAGAGAAAGCGAGAGAGAGGACTTGAGAGACAGGAGGAGAGAGGGAGGGATACACAAATGGAGTTGGAAGGAAAGGGAGGAGGGAAGATGAATCACATAGAATGAGAGAGAGAGAGAGAGAGAGAGAGAGGGAGTGACAAAGGAGAGATGGAGAGAGAGTGTACATGTTTGAGGTGAGATAGAGAGATAGAGAGAAGAGGGGGGAGAGAAGGAGAGATAGTGATAGAGTTGGAGGGCAGAGAGAGAGAGACAAAGGTAGAGAGGTAAGGGGGAGAGACGGAGGGAGGCAGGAGACAAAGGGAGAGAGATGAAGGAAGAGAGCTTGGATGTGTGAGAGAGAAGGAGAGAGGAAGGGAAAGAAAGAGGGAGGTAAGAAGAAAGACACATAGAGAGAAAGGTGGAGTGAGAGAGCAAGTTATAAGGGAGATGGAGAGAGAGGGGGAGAGGAGAGCAAGAGGGAAGAGAGATAGAAGGGGGGGTAAAGGGAGAGAAGGGGAAGAAAGAGAGAGAGGGAGAGGAAGAGGGAGGGAGAGATAGATAAATATGAAGAAAGAGTGTGTATGTTTTGGGGGTGATATAGAAAGACAAAAGAGAGACTAAGAGATATAGATATATAGATGGAAGGTGAAGAGAGAAAAGAAGAGAGGGAGTGATAGATAGATATGGAAGGAGCAAGCATGTGTGTTTGGGGAGGTGGGGTTGAGATAGAGAGACAAAGAAAGAGAAATGGAGGGAGATATAGATATAGATGGAAGGGGGAGAGAGGGAAGAAGAATTATTGCACTAGATGCATTAATTTAAGTGTAGATGGTGACTTCTAGTCCTATTTGATTACTTGCACCGAAGGATATAAACTTAAGGATATGGGAGAGGAGGAATGAAGAGAGAGAGAGGGAGAGAAGTGAGAGAGGGAGAGAAGGGTAAGAGAGAGAGAGGGGGAGTAAAAAGGAAGATATTGAGAGAAAGTGTGTATGTTTGGGGGTGAGATATAGAGACAAAGAAGGAGAGATGGAGGGAGATATAGATAGAAATGGAGGGGGGAGTGAGGGAAGAAGGTTTCTTACACTAAATGCATTGAATTCATTGCAGATTGTGATTTCTAATCCTATTTGATTGCTTGCACTAGATGCATTAATTTTAGTGTAGATGTTGATTCCTAATCCTATTTGATTGCTTGTACTTGATGCATTAATTTCAATGTTGATGTTTCCTAATTCTATATGATTGCTTGCACTAAATACATTGAATTCAGTGTAGATGTTGATTTCTAATTCTATTTGATTGCTTAACCTATATGCATTGATTTCGGTGTAGATGGTGATTTCTAATTATCTTTTATTTCTTGCACTAGATGCATTGATTTCGTTATAGATTGTGATTTATAATCCTATTTTATTGCTAGATGCATTGATTTTAGTGTAGATGGTGATTTCTAATCCTATTTTATTGCTTGCACTAGATGCATTGATTTTAGTGTAGATGTTGATTTCTAATCATATTTGCTTGCACTAGATGCATTGATTTCAGTGTAGATGTTGAATTTTATTCTTATTTGATTGCTTGCACTAGATGCATTGGTTTTAGTGTAGATGTTGATTTCTAATCTTATTTGATTACTTGCATTAGATTCATTGATTTCAGTGTAGATGTTTTATAATATTATTTAATTATGTGCATTAGATTCATTGGTTTCAGATGATGATTTATGATTTGATGTAACTCAATGTATGACAGTACATTATCTTAAAGTGATTGGATTAACAATGTGCATTGATTTCAGTGTAAGCACAAAAAAATAATTGACAATTTGCATTTATTTTTGTGTTATAGTAATTCAACCTATTAATATTGGAGAGTAAGAGAGACAAGGTATGTTGTTTACTACAATAGTTCGAGTTAAACAATTGAATGGTTTACAATCTCAACTATCATTTTCATATAATTAATATGAAAAGATGGAAAAACTAACAAATAATGTGAAGATTGTGCCTTTCTTTTTGTGTCTCTCGGCCTTCGGCTTCTTCACTGCTTCTTTGCCTCACTGTCTCTCTGCCTTGTCTCTGTTAGCTCGTGGCTTTAAAGCTAGTTCATTCCCCCACTGTTTGTTTTGGCTTCTCTCTGGATCGCCTGCCTCTGTCCGCTGGGACTTCTCTGCCCTGCATCATCATTGTTGCGTAACGTTTCGCAGAGAAGTGGCCACCTGTCTTCTTGCAAGCTGAGTGTCAGTTCTTCTTGAACGGTCGTTTTTTCCGTTATTTCCCAAATGCCTGCAAAACGGATCCTTCTGTCGACTCATTGGTCAAATCAGACTTCAAATCTTTATGCGTCGTAGTTTATTTCTCCCTCGGGTCCAGTCATCCATCGGGTTGAACCTTCGCTGTTTAGACATTTTTTCAAGCAGTTTACGTGCACTATGGATGTGTCTGCACTTGTTTTACATGTGAACAAGGCCACTGCCAACAAACATATCATATTCAAACCCATCTTTAATAATCTAGGAATGGGCTTGCTTGTCATGTTCCAATGTTGCAAGCCCAACGCATGCCCAAAGAACACTGGCAAATGTGAATGCACTCATTCTTATGCTCTCCCTTTTCATTTAGCAAAAGAGTTTCCAAGCCTACTCATCACATCCATTCCTCACATATCCTACAATCGATGTCTTCCACAATACCATGGCCCGATAACGAATTCGATCAAACATTTGCCATGAACTCCCAGTGCTTTTGCAATTGGCATAAATGTCTAGGAGCACACTACTGATGAAAACTTTTAATTCAAAACCATATTCAATTATGAATTCATGAATCTGCTCCACTAGTTCGATATCTGCTAGTCTAGAACATACCCCAACAACTCTGAAAAACATGGACATCATTCAACCAAAGAGCTCCACTACTCCAGTACCTCCTTCTCATACCCCTTGTTGTTGTGCATACCCAACAACTAAGGCACATTCCATGAAACTGTGTTTCATTCAAAGATTTTGTCAAACACTTGGTGTGCATCCTCCAAACTCTACACATTTTGAATATAAGTTGATAAGATTGTTTCCCATAATACATCGTTTTCAAATCATGTTTCTCTCATGTGAGTATGGATCATCTTGTCTTCTGTTAATGCTTTTAAATTGGTGCATTCATGCAACAACACAATATGTATAGGGTTTTACCCTGCACTCCATACCATTAAAAATGTTTAGAGCCTCTTGCAATCTGCCATGCTTACACAATGCAATAATGTGATCGGTTGGATTCGCTCCATTTTATACATTTTCAAGTGTCAGATATTCATTAGAAGACGTGAAGCTAGTATTACTGTAACGTGTGGCACAATTTTGTTCGTGATAACAAGCATGGAAGAAGTTGGTCCTGTGAATATGTGTGTATTTGCAAAGTTGCATAATGGGTTGAGGGAGGCCAAACATTGTCAAAGGAAAATGTTGCATAAAGTTCATGTTACATCATTTCAACCACCATCATGTAGATGCTTGCAGTTCCAAGGAATCTTTTGGAAAATTCATTATATATCGAATCCCTGACATTTTTCTATAGTAAGTAATAGTTTTCATATGTGCTACCTATTGTTAGTGCAAGGCAAGCTAGAGGGTTGATATGCTTTCGGATGTGTTGTAAGTGATGAACACACCAGAAGGGAGTTTGAATTACGTGGGGAACTGGACTTTGAGTGCAGTTGGAGGTGACATACATAAGATGGAAGCGTAGAAGACATAACTAAATGCCCACAGATGGAGACATAAATGGAATGGAAATGGAGACCCTGCCGGCAGAGGGGCCGACAGAATGAGTCAACGTGCGTCGGAGAACTTAGGAAAAATGGCAGCCGAAAAGCTAATTCGTAGCATATATAGACTAAGCATAATTGAAAATGAGATATTTATGAGATATTTTGAATGTTAATCACTAGCAATTGTTTTAAAAGGTGTATACATACACACTTAAGGGATAGAAATTTTGGGAAGATCATTTCTTTAAGAATAAAGTTAAAAATAAGTTTATAATTAAATTTTAGAATTCGAAATCAACTACATAATTTCAAAAAAACCTTTTTAATAATACAAATAATCATAAATTTTTATTTACAAAATACAAATAACTAAATAAATTTAATTACATTTAACATAACGATGACAAACAAATATTCATTTTTACTAAAATTTTATATACACACAAAATTTGTAATAAAAAAACTCTAAATCTTACACCCTGTTTAATTTTAAATGTAGAATTACAAATAATAATAATCAAGATTTTTACAATTTTACAGGTTAACATTTTACCCTGTTTTGAGAAATCGTGTTTGTGACTGACCAATGATATATTTATTATTATAATTCATGTTTTATTTTTGAAAGATGCACATGACAAACTATTACTGTGGCTTTTGTGTTATTTTGCGTGATTGTCGGGTTGTTGGTGAGATAAATAGACCACACAATATTATTCCAATTGCTGGAAAAATTATTCTGGTTTGTGTCATTAATTCCTCTAAAGTTTCGTTGGTTGTAGTTGAGTGATTGACGATTTGTGCATGTATTTGTGGTTGTAGTTGAGTGATTGACGATTTGTGCATGTATTTGTTGAATACTTTTTGCCTTCAAACCACATTTGATTGTTTAGAATTAAGAAGTGCAGATAATAAGTCTAATAGCTTATTCACTTATATGCATTCTAATAATAAGGCATCCACATTCATACTAGTCTAAAGAGATGGGGAAAGCACTGCAGACTCATATGGATGAACTACTTACGTCTTGGGCCTTGACAAGATGGGATTGGCAACATTTGACAGGTCAGTGGATTGATTTATAGTGTCTAGTTTGTTTGAGAAGGTAATGCTCTAGCTTATTACAGTGCCTAGATTGCTTGCAAAGGTAATGCTCTAGCTTATAACTCTATATCTATTTTTTATTCTGTTTCAGAATTCTTGTTCTGTAAACTAAGTGGCATTGGCAGTGAAACATAATTACACAATGGTTTCTCTGGATATCCATAGAAAATCAACAATGCCAATGTCATTGTTGTTATCAGTGTTATGTTTGTGTCAATGACAATCTTTCTCACTGACGAGTAGTGGTACACATCAACCGTTACTTTTGTCAAGGCTGTCGTCAAAATGGAGTTGAGCTCTTTTATGGACGTGTGAGATGACGATACATTGTTGCTTCATGTTTATAACACTGTTTTCCAAGGATTGTCCTCAAGGCTAAGTGAGCATGAAGTCGAGGAGATGTAGAGAGCACTAGTAGTTCTCGCCATTTTTCCTGATCGTGTACTCCAACTACAAATGGCGTGATCCCCATACTTCCTCGACCTTGAGAGACCCAACAAAAGCCACTTGTGCGCTAAATCTGAGTACTACTCCGATGGAATGATCAATATGATTGATTTTGGCATTTGTCCAAAACAACAGAGCTTCAATGATCAAGGCATGAGCCCTGTTCCCAAGCACTTGAAAGGCGAATGCGAGAGTGGGGTCAAATTTTCCAAGTCCAACTACAACTAAAATTTTATATTATAATGATTTTATTTTTATAATATTTTATTCTAAAGAATAACATTTTTGAAAAATATTTAATTTATTTCTTTCATTTTTCCATATATTATCATTTAAAAATTTGTAATCAATATATAATTATTGATTTTAAAAATAATTAACTTGTTCAATATAAGAATTAAGATTTTTTTTAAATAAAAATATAAAATTATTGATAAATGTGACCTTCCTTCTTATTATTAAAGGAAAGATATTCATTCTTGCGAAATATAAAATATAATATTCATTCTTATTTTTTTTAAAATATACCCTCAGTTTTTTCACTATAAACTTTATTGACTATATAAAAAAAAATATAAAATTTAATTAATTAAACACAATTTTAATTTTTATTTAAGATATGCAAAATAAATAAAAGAAATTCAAAAAAGAAAGCTCTTCATTAATAGACTCTTAATAGTATAAGTTTAAGCCACTAAAGTCCATAGAAATCTTAAATGTTAAAGTTCATATATAGTGAATTTATTTAAAGTCTTTATGCAGTGAAAAGGCCCGAGTTGAGTATTCCATAAAGCATGTTGAAGCTCCAATTAGAAAAATAAAATAGTCTCTAATTGAAGGAAACTATCCAAGAATCATATTCCAGGTGGTAACATCATTTTCAAAGCCTAAACAAATTTTGAACTAACAAAATTTTGAAAGCGTTAAGAGTTTGATAAAAGACAAAAAAAAGAAGCCCATATTCTGTACCCCACAACTTTTGAAACACAGATCTCTAAATCCCCTCTTTGTTTTATCTCACATCTTTGTACCCTTAATTGGTAGGGCCAATGTTTATCTCTCCTATGTTTAGTCGATAGGCTGCAACAAACATTATACATGGGTTATGAATGAAACATTTTTATGGGAATTATGTGATATTACGTCTCTAGACACAACTATTGGGAACAAGTGACCATAAAAATATTTTGCTACTTTTATATAAATATATAAGTTATTTAAAAATATATTTGGCACTTTACTAGATTTAATGTAGGTATATATTTCAGTTGAAATAATAAATAAATTGATCATATATACATAATTCATGGCTTCATCTTGGTCTCAACATATACACTTTGATTGAATCATGTATGTTGGAGTCACGATTGTTGTTACACCAAAACCCACAGGTGTTAGTAAACAGACACATTGCTAGATTTAAAGGATCCACGAAACACACAGGGAGCGTTGAATTAACGTTGCCATTAACGGGGAGCGCAACAATGTAGAGTTCCACATGACCCAAAAAAACCAACAATATTCCCTCCCTCTTTTGTCTGAAAGGCAGTTCCGTGTTGGTGCTTGCATGATTCATATTTCGCCTTATTCGTATGAAACGTCAAAGATTTTATCACAACCCAACTATCCAGCCAAACCTTCTAGCTTCCAAAATGACCACTGATCTACCCAACTATCCAGCCAAACCTTCTAGCTTCCAAAATGACCACTAACCTTGGTTAAGATCTCCTCTAGGTAGTTTAAACTATACTTCTTACATTTAAATGTCAAGAAAAACAGTTAGTAAGTATTTTATTTATTTATTTATTTTCCCAAAAATTTAGTGAAAAAAATGTTGGACTTCGCTTATATTCATCAAATGAATATTTAAAGTATTTCAAAATCTAAAGTCACTATTCTTTATGGCATCTAAATTGGAGCCTTATCTAAGTTAGCGTGTTGTAGTTTGCCTTTCATCTATTGCCAAGTGCACCTTCATGTGGAGGGCACCGTCATTTCCATGGGCATCTTATACTCGAGAGCAGTGAAACTTCTGTTGTAAACAAAACGTTGGATTTTATAGAATAACAACACCAATTCAAAGGAAGAGGAATTTGGATAATTTTTTTTGCATTATAGAGTTAAACGTTTTGTATAACAAAATAAAAATAAAATAGAAATTAGAATAAAATGTTTTTCTAGGAAGATGGATTGAGATAGTTTTCCAAATTATACAATTTAATCATGTGTAAAACAAAATAACATAGTCATTTCAATAAAAATACTTGCGCATCATTTAATTTATGTAATACAAAAGTGGAGATTGCACACACCCCTTAAGTTTTTAATTTATTTAATACAAAAGTGGAGATTGCGCCCACCGCCTAAGTTTTGAAAAAAAAAAAACCATTTGGAAACCTTGATTTCTTCCATTAAATTGTGATAACGAAAATAGTTTGATAACTTTTGTTTTCTCAAAAACTACCACTCACCTCATCTCTAGCAGTTCTTGGGTTTAGCATATACGCTCTTATTGAATCCACTAAACTTCGACTTGAACCAAAGATGACACAATCTTCCCCTTTTTAGTCCTTGCCCTTCGGGCTGGCAGGGACTATAGTAATCGGTTTTCACCGATAGCATTAGTTTGGCACAGAAATCCACAGAAATCCATAAACATATTTCACGTTAAACCAAAGTTTGCGGATATATTTTATTAAATTTTATGTTTGCCGATACACGCAGCCAATGGATGGAAAGATCGTCTTATTTGGCCTCAGTACGAGGCATAACTTAGGAAAATTTTACAAAATCTTTCGCTAATTGGTACAGGTTTGAAGTAATGCTATCTTCGAGATAGCATTAGTTCGTTAACATTAAATGTTAACTGGGTTAACATTAAGGATATCGCCGCTTAGCCTAGGTTACGTTATGTCCCTCCACACCTCCACCTCCACACCTCCACGCCTGCCATCTGCCATACATGCACGCCTACGCCTGCCACCAACTTTCCTCTTATACTCCCCAAGGTGCGGGGTGCTTGTTCAACCTGGTCGCCTGAAGATGGGAATCGGCTCTGCGGCATCTACAAACGGAGCAGCTATCACCACGCCTGCGTTTGCCAGACTGGTAATCTTCGTTTCATTGATGTTGCTGTTGCTGTGTTTGTGCCTTCTGCAGTTTCATTGATGTTGCTGTTGCTGTGTTTTCAGGTCCAGGTAGTCAGACGGCGTTCGACAGCGTTCGACAGAGTCAAGATCTGCTCAACTCCTGCACAAATGCAACGTAAGGTATTATCTTGTTCTGCCTTTCCTCAGACAAATTGTATGGGCTACAGAAAATTTGTGAGCAAGCTTACAATAGGCAGATCACAATAAGTGATGAGAACAAACCTCTGTAAAAATATGTAAATATTGATTAGCATCATTTTCTTAATAATGTCGGTGACAGCTTCAGAGAAACGCATCAGATGCTATCGGATTGCCGGAGAAGGAGACCGAGCAAAACTCAGCTTCGAGTTATACAATTAACTTTTCATTGCAGCTTTGCGGCATTGTGCACGGCCGAGTGAATAAACAATAAAGCCTGTGCACGGCCGAGTGAATAAACAATAAAGCCTGCAACTGGCAGTCAAAACCCATGGCGATATGGAGAAACTAGTAAAATTAAAAAATATTTTCTACTCCAGCCAGTTCATGTGTGTTTTGGCTCTCGGATTACGTCTGTACTAAATTTTTTAATTTCAAATGCAGTCAACTTACCATTCCTTTTTCTTTAATGGCTCATCGAATATGCAACTCGATATATTTATAATTTATGAATTCATTTTCTTTTGCGACCGACGAGACTCTAGTGTTCATGTACCCACATATGATTGTACTAACAGTGAAATAGATTTCTAACAGTCCAAAGAAATATTTGCATCTACGTGCTGAATGAAAGGGCCGAGCCCTACTATGGATGGGCAGACGCTGTTGGAAACTCGGCAGGTGACTAAAAGACTGTCTCTGCTACTCCACAAGTTACAATAAGATTTGTTCAAGGAATTTTTTAACATGACTATCTATATAAATTATTAAAATGTTTGTTATATAAAACTTTTACATTTTCTGAGTTGTTATACATATATACATACCTGTAAACTCCTTCGTTGATTTCCGAGGACGCTGGACCGCCCAGGTTTTGGTATGGCCGCGCGTCTGGAGACACCTTGACTTCAAACTGCAACAGGAGTCATTTTCTTTTGTTATTAGGGATCAGGGGTGCCTATCATGCACCCATCGGCCTTCATTTCTTCAATCAGATTTCTATTCTCTGTAGAGAATACAAGTTTTCATTTCTTCAATCAGATTCCTATTCTAAATTGGCAGAATTGTTATCGCAGACCTGATTTTCCTTTTTTATTCCTTAACCTAAAGCAACAAGCATTTCCAAACCCAAGACTTATTTTTTTAATGAAAATCGAGGATCTGTTACCTAATGCCCATCCATATGCTTTAGTGTCCCTCTGGAATCCTGCGTGAGATTCCTGGATGAAATATTTTGAAGCACAAAGAGCCTTGTCAATCCGAGTTTTGGGAGCCTCCGTAAGACAGAAAGCAGTCTCGCTAATTCTATAACTCGTTCTCTCATTAAATCCAGAAATCTATGCCATGAATGATGAGCAAGAACGCCATGAATTTAACGGGCAAGATCCGCAGGTGCCTCGGCTAACTCTCTCTCTGCAACTGTTTCACTTCACGTCGCAGAACTGAGATCGCTCCCACGCAACCATAAACGGGATCTTTCAACAGCCATCAGAGGGAGGCGGGCATGCAAGATATATTACTGCCATCTGAAGGATTTCTGGATGCTCGGTAATGAAGGCAGCTGGTCGATGAGATACGTGGCGTGGCAAGCGGGCGCCAAAAGGATCATGCATAGACGGAGCCCGGGTTTATCTATGTATTTGCTTATTATTTACACGGCTGTTTTAATACATAATATATGTACGGCTGGAGATGAATGTATCTCACGATTCATTTCTTTGGCACAAATTGTTGTTTTGATAATTTTAAATGCGAATAACAGAAACATGCTGGAGCCCACTTATCATAAAAATGTTCAGCGACGATAAATCCTACAAATCCTTGCGTGTATATATGGGTTGTTCAGCGGTCGCTTTTAGCAGTGTTAGCCGCGCCATAAAGTCATACGTGAAGCTGAGAACCGACTAAGTAAATTGCCGAGTAGACGGTAAACGAGCACGACGCACATAATTTATTCAATCACCATGCCGTTTATAACACTTCGAATTCCGACAACCCCGAACAAATCACAAAGCTAATTGGGTAAATGTTCTCCCCATCTACGAGTGAGACCCACTTTATAGAGTTGTAGCCGCGCCATATATCTCATATATCTAAACCAGCTTTGTTATTAATATTTAAGAGATTTTCTTGGGCCTTTTTGGTGGCAATGGATTGCCACACCCCAAAACAGAAGTCACTGTGAGCATAATCTAAAATTAAGTTGATTGCTTTATCTGAAATCGACCCAAATAAACTTACAATTAGAATCATTTATAATTTATTTTCATTTGATTCATGTCCCTAGCAACGTTTAAAATTTTCATGGGTCTGCCTCCACCCTGCGGTATGACATGACTGGCGGATTCGGGTAGCAACGAGGAACATGGTACAGCTCGAATATCGAATCATGAGGAAGCTACATCATAGTCACGTATAAAATAACACCGGAATAAAATACGAAATTAGAGATATGACTTAACATGACACCCGCGCAAATGACATGACAGATAAATTTGTTTTAAGAAATCTCGAACAGACAGAAGGCTTTTCAACATTTGCATGGGCCGCTACAAAAATACCAAGGCTTATTACGACGGGTCGATTGCACTATTCAATAACCACCTTAAATACGCAATGCAATTTGCACAATACCAAACAAAAGCTTTTGCTTTCAAACAGAGGCGGTTTGAATGCCTGGAAAGGCATTGATAGTCTGCAACATAATAGCCGGGACAAGGTTGTTGTGCTGCAGTTCCACGCGCTGACCATATACAGCCCACTTGGCACCCTCAAGACTTCCAACGGTCCCATCGCCACGATGGCAAGCACCAGCACCGGCAAACGGTAACAGGACTTCGGCCCTCCTTTCCTAAGCAAAACAGAGTCTCAGTTGCCCTCTTTCACACTTGGTCTTGTTCACATAAGGATGTTTGCCATAATCGGGCTGGGGCAGGGACTAGCTGCCCCGCAGCCCGTCTTGTTTTCTGTTTCAAAAGGATTTCCCTGTTCCTGCCCTCATGGTCCAAGTTTCTTTTGAGTAGTATGAAAAGTCAAATATGTAATGGCAACTTTAGATATTTGAATATAACTACTGATTTAGAGAAGACATTCAAGTTGAATAAGCGGAGTTAGGAATGATAAATTGCAATATTATAGATTTGGAGGTTGCAAAACAGTGCATATGTGTTATTTATAATAACATCCATCTCATTCCCTTCACACAAACACAGAGAATAATGAAGGTGGTTAGAAGCCATTAAGACGGAGCATGGCTAGTTGTGCCTCTTAGAGAGCATATTGCTACAGAGTTAATAGAGCCTCCTCATCCGAGTACACTTATAACCACAACATGTGATTAATGAACCTAATGCACCTACAACCTCATTTCCTTGAATTTTTCTTTCAACAATGAGATTGTGGCTATGAGAATTATCCAGTAAGATTTTGAAGTACATTTTCCCATCACAGAAGTGACTTGAAACACAAAAGCTTAATGTGATAATGGTCTTGCCATGTCCTTGTTGAAACACAAAAGGAATCTTAATGTGAGAGAGGTCTTGCCATGTCCTTGTTGAAACACAAAAGGAATCTTAATGTGAGAGAGGTCTTGCCATGTCCTTGTCATTCATATTAGAGGCTTTATGAATGCGTGATCATGTCTATATAATTATTTAGATAATTGGTTATTATTGGGTAGAGTTGGTTTTCGAGGTAGAGTGACTAACTTATATACATACTTTATTCTTGATTGATCTTAGAAAAAACTCTTGAACATAGTGGACTATGCTTTAAGATGCTTGGATATAATTTTTTTAAAAAAGAAGTATAAGTTATTTTATATATATATATATATATTTCTTTTAAAATATATGCATGATTTTTGCATGATAAATTATTGAGACTTCGTTTTCTACATACACAGTTTTTGAATTTCTTATGTGTATTGAGAATAGCCAACTTATGTGTATTGAGAATAGCCTTATTGTTCTATTAAACTAATTTTAATTAAAATTTAAAATAAAATTACCATGATTATTAATCAAGTTGTCTTTAGTGAGACTTTTTGGAAGCTTTTACAGTGTATTTTCTTTAAAATCTAGCATGAATTTATTGAAATCACAAGCTTGATGGGTAACAACTCCACAATCTAAGTGTTATAGGCGTTTTTCAAGGTGTTGAATATACATACAGTAAAAAAAACCACTTTAAATAACACAAATCAAGATTTCATCTCAATTTTTGCCACCAACACCTGAACTCCATTATTAATTATAATTAATAAATAATTAAAATAATCATATAAATAAAAAATTAATAAATATTAATATTATTTTTAATTAATTAATTTAATTAAAAAAATCTCCTTTATAAATATTTTATAAATATTAAATAGAAGTTAAATATATGTTATTCACTTATAATATAATAATTAAATTAAAATTCTAAAAATCATATTTCTAATTTTTATTTTTATTTTTTTAATTTTTAATTTTTTATAAAACATAATTATAATTATATAAAATGTGTTAGATCAAGTACTTCTAATTAAATTGAGTTGTTTTAGTGATACTTTTTGGAAGCTTTTCCCGTAGTTTCTTCTGGTTTAATTTCTCTAAAATCTCGTAAGAATTTATTGAAATCACAAGTTTGATGGGTAACCCTGCACAATCGAAGTGTCTTAAGAATTCTTGAGGATGTTGAATCCATATATACAATCAAAAAACCAATTTAAATAACACAAATCAAAATTTCAACTAAAAACTTTCAACGAAATTCTCACACCAAAAAATTCAAAAAATCACATTAAAAACAACTCCTAACAAAACATCAACAAATTCAACCACAAATGAAATTGCATTTTCAATTCAAATCTAAGCCTACCTTAATTTAAACAAAACAGACCTGCTGTAATATCTCCGGATGAACGCAAACTCCCAAAAATGTTTATTACTCGCTGTGAGGTCCACCGTTCACGCAATGAATTGCTCTCACAGAAGTCACGGGAAGTCCACTTCAGACGACGTGGAGTTTTAATGAATGCTGGATAGATTGCATTCATTCATGCACTTGCCAGCTCACTGGAAACTGGAGCATTGACTACGATGCATTTTTTTAATTGAAAAATTATAATTATGTAAACGTATTGTGTTTTAAAAAAGAAATGAAAGAAAGAACATATACAAACTATATATATATATATATATATTAATATATATATAATATATATATATATTATAATTGATTAATAGGGCTGCAATCATATTTTAATTAAAAAATTTATTAAATTTTTTTATTTATTAAAAATTTGATAAGAATGATGGTGGTGATCGAAGTTTATTAAATTGAAATTGACTTATGAAAATTTAACAGAAATAACTATTTGTTTTTAGTGTAATTTTTTTGGAAGTTTTCCAGGTGGATTTTTCTCATCTATTTTTTCTAAAATCCGGGAGGAATTTATTGAAATCACAAATTTGATGAGTAACCCCTGCACAATATAAGTGCCTTGGGGTTTTTCAATGTGCTAAATCCATATACAATAAAAAAACTAGTTTAAATAACACAAATCATAATTTCCCCACAATTTTTTCCACCAAATTAAACTCCAACAAATCCCTCTTAAAACAACTTCTAAGATTTTATTTTTGATTTTAAAAAATAGTTATAAAAATATCTAAAATTTTTGATAAAGTTTCGAAATTACACAAACATGTTTTTCTAATTTTACAAAACCCAAATTTCACTATAAAACTTATAATTTTTTTTTTTTTTTTTTTTTTTTTTTTTTTTTATTAACTTAGTCGATAATAGAAAAAAACACTTTTACCTTTATAAATTAAAATCCTTCACCTTTTTATAACATCTTTAATTTTTTTAAATCATTCTCACATTTTCGTTTTAAAAATAAGATATAACCGTATAGAACGTAGCTTGATTTCGCAGGAAAGCTGAAACATAAAAGAACGGGACCGTTCCCTCTGACTATCATCGGCATGTGGAATGGCGCCAAGATAGTTGTTTCTTCTAATAAAGGAAGTAGTCTAAGAAGGCGGAGGAATTGCTCACTTTCCGTTCCCGCCCAGAAAAAAATCCAGCTTTGACAATCGGCAATTCCTCCGCCCTCCGCCACCCTTCGCCAACTCCGCTACCACCCGCCACCCTTCCACATTAATTGTAGTTGGGAATCTACTCTGACAGAATCAGATCCAGATCCGATAACTCACCTTGGTCACATCTCGCGCGACGCTACGGGTTGTCCCGACTTGGTCCCCGGTATTCAAATTTCTCAAAACCGCGCGCCTCAACTCCTGATGCATTGCCATCAGAACTCAGAGTCCAGAAAGATTTGCAGGGAGAAAACCGTGCTCATAACTCAGACCTCTTTCAGAGCTGCCATTACAGGAGCAACCAGGAATTCCGCTATCGCCAGCTGACCACCTTAAGATCTTTAGGACGTATTCAGGTCTGTATCAACTTACTATACACCCCCAGTATAATGGCCGATTGGATTGTAAATTATAAAACTTACCGATCTTCAGGTGCTGCCATCAATATAGCAGTTGTAAGATTTTAAAATGTCCAACCCCTGTCATGAAATTGAGAAAAATCAGCATGCATAGTAATGAATTAATTATGTTCAAATTTACCCTGTAACCTACAATATTAGAAAAAGAAAAATGGACTCTAATTTTAAGTATAATAGCAATATCACCTGCCAGAACTATGATGCAATTTAAAGATTCTGCGTACCTCTGGAAGATATATTCGCAGGTGGTTCATTATTGATATATATTTTGGGCTTCCAGCTTGCAAGTTTTGCAGCTAAGATGTTTGGAGAGTCTTTAAGGTTTGCCCCAATCGCATGGTCCCCAAGGTAGTATCTTCGAATTTCAAGATGAGTTTCCATGGCTTCCAACACAGGGACATTATCTTTTGTCAACCAATCGAATTGGTGCAAGCCTTTCACCTCAATAGTGGCAAAACGAAAAGAGTGCAAAGCAAAACTATGTCTTCCTATCTGTAATGATATGAAAAACTATCTTTTCTGGCTTTACAGAATTCCTCACTGTTGATGAGACTACTACAAATGCTGCAAGTACATTGTCAGTAGCCACCACACAATGATTATACAAGTTCTCTGTAAGTCGAGGAACTAATTCAGGAGGTGGTAACTGCCTGCGAGCTTGCACATAAGGAATACTCATTTGCCAACCTAAGAGAGAGGCAATGCATGCCTTTTGGAGTACCACTTGATGCAAAATGTCTGTACAAATATTCCTATAGTTTTGCTGCCCAGGCTTTGTGTTCCATTTGTTGTACCTATGAAACTAATGTAATTCGTTGAGTAAATTAGCAACTAAGATAGGAAAAGATTCAGCTCCGCTTATATCCTATCTTTCACCTGTAATTATATAAGGTCTTCCTATGAATTATGCCCATTACTAACAATTTTTACAACTCTAACCTATGTCACATCCTGAATCCATGATTTCTTCAGCTCAAAAATATTTCTAAAAAGAGAGGCTATGCATTTGTATATATAGGCTACTGATTACCATAGGGAAAAACCGATTTAGTAATGACTACTTCAAAGGCATTTAATCGTACCAAGTAATGTGACAAGTGTGAACAAATAGTTTTCTGAAAACACAAAATGAAAGGTTAACAGATCTAATAACAGAGTCATTTAAATACCATGTTTCTTGTTTCCAAAACTTGGGGGTTTACGTTTCCAAAGTGTCCCCATTTCAAAAAATCATGCCATTTTCCATGTTTTGTGCAACTTAGGTGGTGGGATGTATTTATTATGATGGAGGGTAAGTATGCAACAATTGCATATAAGTGGCAATTATTGTGGTGGTCAGAGTTGTTTTGCCCAAAGGATGAAAGAGTAGAGTGAAAAATGCATTTTAATGTCTATTTGTTAATGTTTTATGAGGGAAAGTTGTAGAGAAGGATTGTTTTGCCTTGTCTCACCTCTATATGTCCTTCTTGTTGTATTTTGCAAACTTCGAAGTTTGAACATTTCTCACTCCAGTACTAACAATCTGAATCTTTTGAATGGGTCCTGAATTCGATAGTAAATAGGTTAGTTATGATATCGCTTTGTCACCAGCCATCTCCCTATATTCTTCATTTCTTGTACATAACATCATCTTGTCATTGACCTTATCTTTGTCACATGGACAATTTACCCTTAGTGAGTTGCTCCACAAGGACTAATACACTTTGAAGGGTGTCTTCCATACACTCTGGCAATGTGTGCCTCCTTATGGATCTTTTGTTGTTGATAGTAGGTAATTGCATTAGTATACTTAGATTCCCAAGCTAGGGTTTGCTCTTGGAATAGGCTTTGAACTTTTAGGCTTGTATCTTTTAGGTTGGTATGTCTGCTAGGAACAGTTCATGTTTTTGGGTTGTTTTTTCATTCGGAACCAATGCTCTGAGTCAAAATCTCAGCTACTTTGACGAGACAAGGAAATATGTTATGACCCACAATTGATTTTTCTCTCATTTTCCTGATATGGAATAAGTTTCCTGTGCATGCCTATCTTCTCACCCAATCGTTGATTGTATGTACATCAACAATTTAACGGTTCCCTCATTTACAGGGGTTGGTTCAATGGCTGGATTCAATTTTCTCTTCTCATCCACCTTAGGGAAAACCTCTTGTCTCAACATTTTCTATTTTACCAAAGCAAATATAAGGCCCAACACGAAAAGGGTGCTTCCTATTGTGATCCCAATAATCACCCCAGTGCTTAATAGATGAGGTTGTTGTCTTGGACTGAGCTTGCATTTTTGGCCCATTAGATTTCCACATACAACCTTGTTTCTAAGAAATGAAGAAGAAGCAGTAAAATGACTACATCCACCACCCTCAGGAAGAGCTCCTTCCAGCAGATTATCTGAGAGATTGAAGAAGTTGAGATCCATAAGATCGCACAATTCATTAGGGATTCATCCTAAGAGATAATTATCAGAAATGTCCAAGTATATGAGTTGTGAAAGACTACCAACCTCTTTAGGATTTGGAAAACATCCCCAATTGTTGGACTGAGTTTCCAAAGAATTTCAGCCTTAACAAAGGTGCACTTTGGCCCAAACAAGAGCACTTAAAAGGTTCATGGGACTGTAACAAGCACTCAAATGCCTAATGAAAGGGAAAAAATGACAAATTAATTCTCTAAGCATTCTAATTTTTTGACCATTTTATTCAAATTTGCAAGATATTGTGCTATTTAATAAATATATTTTTCAAAGGTGCATGAGACTATAACAAGCACACAAATGACTAATGAAAGGGAAAAACTGACATTAATTCTATAAACATTCTATTTTTTGGTCATTTTATTCAAATTTGCAAGATACTGTGCTATTTAAAATATATATATTTTTGTATTTTTTAAATACCATGTTCCCTGTTTCCAAAACTTAGGGGTTTACGTTTCCAAAGTGTCCCCATTTCATAAAATCATACTATTTTCCATGTTTTGTGTAACTTAGGTGGTAGGATGTATTTATTATGATGGAGAGTAAGCATGCAGCAATTGCATCTAAGTGGCAATTATTGTGGTGGTCAGAGTTGTTTTGCTCAAAGGATGAAAGAGTAGAGTGACATATGTATTCTAATGTCCATTTCTTGATGTTTTATGAGGGAAAGTTGTAGAGAAGGATTCTTTTGCCTTGTCTCACCTCTATATGTCCTTATTGTTGTATTAACTTTATGCAAACTTTGAAGTTTGAACATTTCTCACTCCAGTACTAGCAGTCTGAATCTTTTAAATGGGTCCTGAATTCGATAGTAAATAGGTTAGTTATGATATAGCTTTGTCACCAACCATCTCCCTATATTCTTCATTTATTGTACATAACATCATCTTGTCACTGACCTTATCTTTGTCACATGGACAGTTTACCCTTGTGAGTTGCTCCA
Source organism: Pinus taeda (assembly GCA_000404065.3). Classification (NCBI taxonomy): domain Eukaryota; kingdom Viridiplantae; phylum Streptophyta; class Pinopsida; order Pinales; family Pinaceae; genus Pinus; species Pinus taeda. The sequence goes on along the minus strand of APFE031501915.1, from coordinate 3,345 downwards.
CAAGGACTAATACACTTTGAACAGTGTCTTCCATATACTCTAGCAATGTGTGCCTCCTTATGGATCTTTTGTTGTTAACATTAGGTAATTGCATTAGTATACTTAGATTCCCAAGCTAGGGTTTGTTCTTGGAATAGGCTTTGAACTTTTAGGCTTGTACTCATGAAATAACTATACATAGAATTTGTTGTAGGTTTATGTTTACTATAGTAACTTCTCAACTACTAGTAATTGAATTCAATAGAATAACTCATTTCTATACTAGTGGACTATGGACGTAACCCTAGATATATATATTTTCAGTTAGCTTTGAAAGCATAATACATAATGCTTCATGAAAAGTGCATTTTTCTGATTATTACCAGCTGAAAATATCGTTCACTAGATGGTTAAATTATTGTTGTCTACTCGACCAATTCACAATTCATGATTGTGAAAGTGCCTATCCAAGTTGGGGTGGAAACCTGACAATGGGGTGACGAGCCAAAGTATTTGGAGTCTGGACCATCTCTCAAATCTCTACTTTGGAGGTAATATTTGCTCATTTAAGAGTTTGGGCAATGTGGGTCACAACAATGTTTAGATGGTTAGTTTCTACTTAAATAAAATCACCGCTAGACCTAGTGGCTTTTAATGGCTTTTTTATTGAGTGATTGATATTTCAGACCTCAAAAAAACCATAAAAGAGGTTTTATATTTATATATATGTTGGATAACTTGTTAAGATTGAAAGTTCAGTTCTGATGTCCTTGCATATTGGTTGACCAAATCAGTTCAAAATGGGCAAGCGAAGCAAATGGAAATATATCATGGATCTTGAGGTGCAAGACCTCAAAGGGAAAATGACGTTCTCTAGTAAAGACTTGGTTTGGACGGATATAAATAGAAAATAAATAGTATTGATCGAGTTGTCGTAATCCCATTACGACAAGTTGCTGACTTTATCAAAGGAGAGGAAGCAAATCCTATTGCTCCATGTAAATTCATACAAAAAACAAAAAAAGAACCAAAACAAAGAGCTATCGGCGCATTGCAATATGAGATGTGAGTATTTAAAAAATGTATTGTTTAGATCTTTTGAAACCATGTTTATCTTTCTTTGTATGTACCAACATTTTAAATTTTTGTTGTAGTTATCATTGTTCATTTGGCCCAAAAGACAAAAGAGGAAATCCTCTAGCTAAACGAAAGACCTTATTTGTGCAGAAGAGGGGTTGCCAATGCCACTTTATTGTGAAAGTTATGCATGAAATTACTGATAGAGCAATACTAACTTTCGATATGTATGAACATGAAGATGGGGAAGGTTGGGCTTGCCATGGTCAATGTGACACTTCAGATGAGACCAAGACCTTGCATAAGTTAAAGCTTTCAAGGGACGTTGTTGCCTATGTAGAGAGTTGTTTCTTTTTGGGAATGCATGTTGGTGGAGTATATAGAGCCCACATTAAGAGACATGTTGACATTGATGTGGTAGCTCGAAATAGAGATTTCTTCTTATGCATGAAAGACGTTGTAAATATCTGTAATAGGTTGGCGAAGGTAAATTATCGACTTCACAAAAAAAATGAAATGAGTGTAAACCTTTCGTATCAAAAGCATTAGGAAGATTTTTTCTTTTACCAAAAGCCCGATGGTGTGGAGGTCCCTTTTATAGTAGGGATTCAAATAAAATAGATGTTGGAGACAATGATCAAGCTATCACATAATAGCTTAATAGCCATGGATTCAACATTTAACACAAATAAATATGGGGTAAGTTAGATGCCAATGATTGATTGAATATATTTATTTAAGTTGTATACATTCAAAATGATTAATAACTTGTATTTGACTTTATGTAATGTTGAACATGACAATATCAATTGTATACACGTGGAATTTGATGAACAACAAAGCGGCGTGCCAGTTGCATGGGTCGTGGCATCATGAAACAAATTAGATGATATTGCAATATGGCTGGAGCAGCTCATGCGCAAGTGTTTCCAAACTCGTCCTAATTGAAAAGTAAATGCTTTCATGGTTGATGATGCACTGGCCGAAATCAATGCCTTGAGGTAACTTTAACATTGTCATGATATAGCCAAACTTGCATTTTTTCTAAAAATAACACACTAAAATGCTTTGAATATGGTAGGAGGATCACAGGTTGTGATGTGATCTTATGCATTTGGCATGTACAAAGAGCTTGGCTAAAAAATGTCAATTGGTTGGCCACTAGTTCCATAAAAGCCAATGAGATGTTCAGTGAGTTAGGTTTCATCATGAAACACACTCTCAATTATGAAGTGGAAGATGAAATCAATCAATTTTTTTATCAAATTTGCAGATGAAGAGAAGTTCTTAGACTATTTCAACAAGAATTGGGTCACCGGAGATAAGATTCGTAAGTAAACATTTTTTTCATATTATATGCATCTTTTTCTTCTATAAAGGTGATATAGTGAGACTGACATGGTTCTATTTCCAATTAGGTATGTGGGTGAAAGGTTGTCGGGAGTTTCCTCATGCAAATCAGGAGACCAATATTGTTGTTGAGTCATATCATTGTTACCTAAAAATAACATTTCTATCCGATAGAAGGAAAAAATGTGCCCGAATGATGGATTGGTTATTACATATGCTACTAACAATAGTTGAACCTTGTTATCGGTTTAAGGAAATCTTAAAAGAAGAAGGATTTCTAAACAACTACAAGAGAGAAAAGCAGTTAGAATCATTAGTGGAACGAGTAAGAAAAATTCTGGATAATGATCGCTGTCCTCATGAGAGCATAAGCCGTGCTTATTGGGTGAGAAGTCAGACAGATTGAGGTAAAAAAAATACCTTGTCACATGGTATCATATAGATTTTATAACGTGTGAATGTTGATGGTCTATCCATGGAAACATTTTCAAGCATGCCATAAAGGTTAATTGGTTGTATTTCCACTCAGATAATTCAAATCCATTGCTTCATCATCATGCAGAGGATAACATATGCAATGACCCATTTGAAATCAATATAGAGCCTCAAAACCATGATGTAGATATCGATGCTACTCTTATGGCCACAAATATTGTTGATGCAGATGCCGAGGCACTTCATTTGTCAAGGGAGGAGTTGTTTAGTTATACACATCTCATTTTAGATAACCCTCCTACTACTTTGACGAAGGAAAACCAATTGACTCGTATGCTTAAAAAAATGTTGGATGAAGCCAATAATTTGCACGTTACTGATTTTGACTTCACACATGGGTTGGGTTCTCTTGATCCATCTTTGAAGAGGAAGAAGAGTTTCCTTAGCCCCACAAAGAAAAGAACAAGCAGCAAAAAAAACAATGGGTTGGAAATTGATTTAAAT